>JAKTQW010000213.1:0-81827 GCA_030579415.1 Pichia eremophila | reverse complement strand
TCTCCATGCTGTTAGATAGATCTGGAGAGGATGATAGATTGGGATTGAAGGAGATATATTTATCTGTATGCTGATGTCAGTGCTGAAAGAAGTGTTTGCAGGCGGTGGGTAGGGTCCCAATATTGAGTTTTCATTATGTATAAAACAACTCTTTATTGATGATATATCATGTTTATTACACTCCTCATCTCCTATCTCGCTGATTTCATTAATTTTATTATTTAAAAAGATAACTTCAAAACCGCAACTATAAACTTAAACCCTCAAGAATCTAAACTATAGATCTCTCTATCAATATATATATATATATAACGTGTACGTATGTTACTATTGATGGGGTATATAGTTAACTATTTTGTTGTAACAATAGAGTTTATCATAAACTCTCGCTAACTCCGAGAATCTTTTGGATGTTGAATTGTTGATAAGGAAGTAAATTATAGTACGTATTGTAAAGAACAATGATATAAGTATATACTTTATTACGAATGTTTATGGTAGCTTGTAAATAAATCTGTATATTTAATTATTGTCTAATCACGTTATGACTGTTAGAATTTTGGGGTATTTTCGTTGGACATTCTAGAAAGTAGGTTCTTTGTTAGGTTGGGCTCCATGTAATAAAGTTGTATTCTTTTACCAGTATATCTACCTCTAGGACCAAACAATACTTCATCTATATAAGAACTATAAATACTATAACTAACTAAAATATAATGTAACTAATAACCTACTGTTGTACTCTAACTTCCTAGGATTACGTAAGTACATATTAATGACTATATATTACAAATGAATAAATAAATTGCTATAAGTACAATAAGTTAACCACTTCTGTCCATGATCACTTCACGTATCTGAGTACCATACTATTTGGTTGATCTATTTCTTCATTTTCATTCCATCCGAAGGCGAAAAAACACACAACACACACAATAAATATCCAATATTTATATGAGCATCAGCGAGATTACTCTCTACTGATATTTCTGTATTTTCATACATCCTAAACAATTTCGTCAACCAGAGAATTACTAACAGGCTTATGTCAAAATCTTCATCAGACAATCATGACTATACTATACACTATAGTACATCACTTCGGATTATCGTCCAACCGGCATTCTAACGATAATAATCGAGAACTATTGCTGTAATCACTTCAGTTTTTCTGAGTACGTGTCATAGCCAAAGAATCATCCCCTGTTGATTATTAAAATAATATAACTTAACAATGTACTTAACGAATCCATAAGGTATTCCCTATTGATTTCACCAATTATATAATATAGTGATACTTATTGCCAAGCTATCACATATATTCAGTTATTATTGTCGTCACTTCCCGTGTTGAACAGATTTGACATGAAGCTTAACATTAAACCCTAAATTTTCTTTCACTAAAAAGAGTAAATTTTATTACCGATATATAGTAATCATCTGGCATTGCGGTTATTTCTGTTTATTTTTTATCGATATTCAATTGATTAACTAATTAATTAAGTAGATTTAAGATATACATAGACTAAAAAAACTGTCCCAAAATTTGACTAAATTGTAAACGTGTGCATAAAAAAGAACAAGAAGATGAAAAGAACTAAAAATATTAGAAAAGATTAGAAGAAAAAAATGCGTTAATTATTAATTGTTGAATTTATTGTAGGTATAATATAATCGTTGAAATTGAATCAAATTGTTCATTTCATTTATTTCTAAATGTGGACTTTGTTAAGAGGGAGTTAAGAGAAAAAGTAAAAAGTTTGTTAACTTTAAACGATAAATCTTACGCTTATCAAATCTTCACTAAAACTTATTCTTTTTTTTGGATATGTAGGTTCATTGATTGAATAAACATTTTTGCGTTTCTTTAAAATACTTCTCAAAATTTTAGTTTCACTACTTGTGGTAGATTCTTGTTCAACTAATTCTTGTTTATCATTATTTATAACATTTGGTGATGCATTATTTGATTGTGAAGATAATGATGTTGCAACCGAATCAACACTAAATCTTCTATAATTTAGCATACTTTCATTATCACTTGAATTAGCAGATTCATCACTCCATTCATCATTCATCTTACAATCACCATCAATATCTTTACCAATTGTAGTAATATTTTCAATATGACAATCAACTTTAGTTGTATGTTCCATTTCATCGTCTTCAATTAATGGACCATAAAGAACTGTAACATCATTTTCTTTAAACCAATTAATATCAGTTGGATTTAATTCTTTTAAACTCTTTAATTTTTTATACCAAGCTCTCCAACAAGCATTCTCCAATCTAACTTGTGAAGTTGTTGGTAAAAACATCATTATATCATCAGTTTGTTGAACAGTTCTTAATTTAGTAATATTATCAACATTTGATAATTCATAAGGTTTCATGAATTGATTATTAGAAATATTCTTCCAACAATTATGATACTCCTTTGACGTTAAATCATATGAGAAATAATCAACTGCAATTGGAGGTTCTGTATGTACAAATGAATCTAATACAGGATTTGTACTAATAATGGGTAGTACATTAAATTTATTAGTCTTAACTGATTCAATAAAATTAGTATCTAAGAATTGATGTGCTAAGTTCAGGTAATCACTATATTGTTGTTGTTGTTGTTGTTGTTCACTCATATTCAAATATAGTTTATACAAATAGTAAATCCAGTTATAAGTCAAATCAATAAATATATATATATATATATATATATATATGTTCCTTAAATATGGAGGGTATATTAGAATAAACAAATATAAAATATAAAAGAAGAATATATATGGGATAGGATAGGAAAGAAAAGGAAAAACTGAAGTAATGAGATGAGATGTGTGCCCCAAAAGCGATAAAACAGCAGATAGCTTTATAGATATAAATAATCAACAAATTTGAATAAAAATATATACAACAAACAGGTTGTGTAAAATCATCAGGTTGATAAAACTAATAGAGAACGTTCATCGGATATATTTACAATTATGGATGTGAAAAGTTTAAATAGTTAGCAACCTAGCAATTTAAACTTTAACAATAGGATTCGCCATTTTCTAAAACTATTTTTTTCCTTTATGTAATGTTTATGAAACTATGAGTCTCGGCTGACTGTCTCCAATTCAGGACTTATTGTTACTAAAATTAACGATAGAAGCATTCAATTTTAGTACAATTATTCTTTTAGGGCGTTGTTGTTCTTTTTCTGTCTATCTATAGTTTTAACATGGGCTAGGATAAATGTTATTAAACTGATCTAACCCGTTGAATGACCACAACCATCTATACTCTTAATGGAATCATAATGAATGAAAAAAGTCAACAACTTATTTACAGGGCCTTATTATCTGTCTCCTCCCCCCCTCATTACATTGGTTACCAGAAAAAATAAATGTCAAATATACTGTATCGATGAAATTAAGGTTTGTTTTATAATTAGTGGAGAGAGAAATTGCCAAAACAAAATATTGTGTATTCAAGTCCCAGTTATCTTGCTAACTATATATATTTTAACTTTCTCAGATTTCAAATTTTCTTATTTTTTCATTTTTTTTATTTTTTTAATCTCTTAACTTTAATTTTGATTAAATAAAATTTGATTAATTTGATCCCTCATCTCTGCAATTCTCACTGAGTATTTCGTGCAAGGCTCGTAATGCATCATTGCTTGGCACATTTGGTAAAGAGTCTAGATCCAGCATGTCCTCCATTAAAACAACAGGGCCTTCGATACCAGCTGAAATAAATGTTCTCTTTAATGGTGATGATTCAATTGATTTTATGCCGTGAATGTTATCATCATTATGATTATTAAAATTACTTGATTTCCTTTTGAAATTGTTATATTGATTTTCTCTGCACGGTAAATAAATACTATTATTGGTCATAAATGCATCGTTTTTCATACATTTTGCTAAAAAATTTGCTCTATCGTTATCTAAATGTCGTCTCTCATTGATAAATTCTTCGTATCTATTCGGTATATTCAGTCTTAACCTTTCTCCTTCTTCCCCTCTTGTTTGTTGTATTTTCGATAAGCTTGTAGTTTTAACTTGTGGAATTGAGATAGGGGTTTGAATTTTATTATCTTCAGATTTACCTTCAGTTATTCTAGTTGAGTATTCATAATATAGTTGATTTAGCTTATCAATGCTGATGAACTTATTCTCAAGCAATCGGGAAAATATTGTTGCTTCTCCATAATCATCAATATCAACAGTTAATTTATATCTGTAATTAAATCTGTGATTGTTTAAATCAACACTTTTCACATCTAATTTTTGTCTATGTTTTAATGATGTATCAGCATTTTCATTTTCATTTTCATTTTCATTTCCATTTTTATCTATTTCACTATTATTTGTTAATTCTTGCTCGAGTTTACTCTGTATTTTATTCCTTTTGACGGATCTAGGTGAGCCAATATTTAATATATCACTTCTCTTTGGGGTATTAGATATACAAACTGGTGATGAATTAATAAATTTAATAAATTGTTCATCATAATGATCATTAATATGAACTATATGATCAAATGGTGATGATTGTAACACTTCATTAGAATTTTTATCTCTTACTAATGGTGATGTATTTAATGGTGATGATTGTAAAATATGATCATCACTTGTCATTATATTACTAATTGGTGATGATGACAGTACATTTTGATTTTCACTTATAAACATTATTTCATTATTTTTACTTCTTCTCTTAATTGAAAGACTTCTATGATTTGTATTTAATTCACATAAAACACCTTTGGGCTCATCTTTACGATTTTTCAAATCTTTTGTTGGACTTAATCTCATCATTGGAGTTGATTGAAATCCTTTCTTTGCAATAGCTTCACTTTGTTCTGATGCGTTATTCTCTTCAGTAGAATTAAGTTTTAGTTGAATTGTTGACTCTCCAATATTAAAAACTGGCTGGTTTTTCTTTAATGCAGGACGTCCTCTGCGTTTTTTCTTTGGTGTAAATGTAGTATCTAATGACATGATTTAGGTTATATCATACAATTTATATATATATATAATCAAATGAGAGAAAGGCACCTAATATCAGAAACGAATCAAAGATGTTTCAGCTGAGCCTGGAAAAAGATATATATAACTTAAAGTGAAATAGTTAAATCTGAAAGAAAACTTTCTATAATAAAAATATAATGTGAAACTAAAAAAATAATTAGGTAATACGACCAATAACTTTTCCTAATTAGGAAGGTTACTATGTTATTATAATAAATTTAATTCCATTGTGGAATGATCAGCACTGACCTTCTTTTGGTTGCTGGGTTCTGGTGTATACATTGTTACATTGTTACCTATCACAAACAATAAATGCAGAATCTAATTGAAGACTGGTTAGCTGTGGATGTTAACCCTATTACTCGTGCACAAGTTACTGAACTAGCTAAGGATGTACTATCAAATTATGATACTCTCAATGACATGTTGGATAAAAGAATAGTATTCGGGACAGCTGGTCTAAGAGCTAGAATGGAAGCAGGTTTTAGTAGAATGAATGATGTTACAGTATTACAAGCATCTCAAGGGCTTGCAGAATACATAAAATCTATAGTTGGGGATAAATCAAGTCTTTCAATTGTCATAGGACACGATCATCGACATAATTCTAAAAGATTTGCAGAATTAGCAATTGCAGTGTTTATAAGTAAAGGTTTCCAAGTGTATTATATCGGAGGTAATAATTGTGCAACTCCAATGGTTCCATTTGCAATTGATAAATATTCTACGGCTGGTGGTATCATGATTACAGCTTCTCATAATCCAAAGGATGATAATGGTTATAAAGTATACTGGAGTAATGGTTGTCAAATTATACCTCCTCATGATTCTAATATTCAAAACTTTATATTAGAAAACTTAACACCTATATTAAATAAAAATGATGGTTGGAATACTGACACATATATGAAATCTGATCAATTGATTTACTGTTTTGAGGAGGTGGTTAATTCTTATGTGGATTATTTAAGAGAGAATTTATTTAAAGATGCAGATGAGATCAATTTTAGGTTTGTATATACTGCAATGCATGGTATTGGTTATGAATTTGTTGAGAAGTTATTGGAAGGTGTCACACCAGAAGAAAACTTCGTTAAAGTTGAAGAACAGTGTTCCCCAGATCCTGATTTTCCAACTGTTAAGTTCCCAAACCCTGAAGAAAATGGTGCTTTAACACTAGCAACTGAAACTGCGGATAAACATAATATCAATCTAGTAGTTGCAAATGATCCTGATGCTGATCGTTTCACTGCTGCTTTTAAATCAACTAAAGAGAATAAATGGATTCAATTATCTGGTAACGAAATTGGTATTTTATTTGCAGATTATGTTATATCATCATTCGATGCATCAAAATTGGATAAACTATACATTCTTAACTCAACTGTTTCCTCACAATTTATTGGATCAATGGCTAAAAAATTAGGATTTAATTTCAGAGATACATTAACAGGTTTCAAATGGATAGGTAATGAAGCTATTAATTTAGAAAATCAAGGTTTCCAGGTTCCATTTGCCTATGAAGAAGCTATTGGATTTATGTTTAAAACTGTACATGATAAAGATGGTATTGCAGCACTTTTAATGTTTTTACAACTTTATCAAAAATTAATAAGGGAAGATTTAGATCCTGTTGCTAAATTAGAACAGTTATATGAAAAATACGGTTATTTCAAACAATACAATGGATATTATATTACTAAAAAAGCAAATACAGTTAAGGATATATTTGACAACGTTATAAGATCAAATGATCCATCAATTCCATATCCTAAAACAGTTGGTGATTTTCCAGTTATTGAATGGAGGGATTTAACTGTCGGATATGATTCAACCACTGAAGATAATAAGCCTAAACTGTATGTTGATCCTACTTCACAAATGATCACTTGTACTTTAGCAACTGGAGTTGAAAATGAATCTATAAGATTCACAGCGAGAGGATCAGGAACTGAACCTAAATTAAAGGTGTATATTGAAGCTCAGGCGTCCACTGAGGTAAGATCATTAGAATTAGCAGAACAAGTGTGGGTTATTCTTCGAGAAGAGTGGTTCCAACCAGGTAAACATGAACTTGTTGAAAGAAGAGTGTAAGCTAAATTAATAAAGTATTAAAATAAGTTAAAAATAACTACGTAATTGGAAAAAGTGAAAAATCTTTGTTTACATGTTTTCGTATTGATCTTCGGGTTGAGGAAAAAATTGACAAGCTCTCTCATCTGACGATTTACATTTCTAAATTTAACGTTTTTTTATTTGTAAATTTAATCGTATTTCCAGTTAATCAATAGATCTCCATTGAATCCCTCCCCAATGATGATGATGCGAGATACTTGGAAACGAAAGAAGTCAGACTTACCAATGACTATGAGCAATAATGATATTTTTAATCCTCATAGGAAGGGTAAAAATGATAAAAACCTTGTATATAAAATTTTCATTGGTGGTTGTATTGCACTTTTGGTGTTTGTTTATACACTTACATCTACATGGGGGAAATATGTTGATATTACCAATATTCCTGAAAATGATATAAATCCATTATATGCTCAAAAGCAAAATAATTTAAAACTTGAAAATCAAAAGTTAAAGGATAAGTTACAAAGTTTAGAAAATGGTATTGAATCATTACAAAATGTTGAAAATGATGCTAATAATGCACTTGCAACTCCTCCTAATCAAGATGATCAACTGCCTTTTGGTGTGGAATTTTATGATTTAAAAGACTATGAAGGTACAGTTGATGGTAAAGCTAATGAAGAAATTGTTTTACTTTTAATTCCTTTAAGAAATGCAGAGAAAGTCTTGCCACTTATGTTCCGAAATATGATGAATATTACATATAATCATAACTTAATTGATATTGCATTTTTAGTGAGTGATTGTTCTGAGGATGATAAAACTTTAGAAACTTTATATGAATTAACATCTGCAATGCAAGAAAGTAAGTTATTGCCAATTTTAGAAGCAAAGGAAAAGCAAACTAAAGGTAAAGGTGTTTTCGGTTCAAGTGATCTATATTTAAAATATATGCCTGAAGATTATATTAAGAGTGTTAAGAAATCATACTCGCCACCTTTCCATAGTGAATATGAGAAACCTTTTAGAAGTATTCAAATTTATCAAAAAGATTTTGGACAAGTTATTGGTCAAGGTTTTAGTGATAGACATGATGTTAAAATTCAAGGTATTAGAAGAAAATTAATGGGACGAGCTAGAAACTGGTTATTATCAACAGCTTTAAAACCTTATCATTCATGGGTTTATTGGAGAGATGTTGATATTGAAATGTCACCTGGTGATATTCTTGAATTTATGATGAAATTTGCAACTGATTTTGATGTTATTGTACCAAATGTTTGGAGACCATTACCAACATTCCTTGGACGTGAACAACCCTATGATTTAAATTCATGGATTGAATCAAGTGAAGGTTTAAAATTAGCTGAATCATTAGATGAAGATGATGTTATTGTTGAAGGTTATGAAGAATATGCAACATGGAGAGCACATTTAGCTTATATTAGAGATGTAAATGGAGATCCTGAAGAAATAATTGATTTAGATGGTGTTGGTGGTGTCTCAATTTTAAGTAAAGCATCAGTTTTCAGACATGGATCAAATTTCCCTGCTTTCACATTTATGAATCATGCAGAAACTGAAGCTTTTGGTAAATTAACTAAAGAAATGGGTCTGAGAGTTGGTGGGTTACCTCATTATACTGTTTGGCATATATTTGAACCAAGTGAGGATGATTTAATAAAGATATCAAAAATGGAGAGAAAGAAGAGAAGATTTGGTAGTATTTAACGTTGTTTAAGTTGTATTCCGTTAATTTGTAATTTATAATTTAATTCTAATTTTAATTCAAAATTCATCACAGTTTATTAGAGTATTGGTTATAGTAAAATTAATTATACATTTTTATATGGGTATTATAAAAAGAACAAAGTAAATGCATGCAAAAATAACGAGTGGATAATAATAGATAATGAAAATTAATTTAGGAAAAATTGTAACTCTAATGTCATATATCTATTATAATTGAGTGGTATACAAAATGTCTTGTCTGTGTTTTAGTATATGAATACGGCTGAAAGTAATAAATAGATCCAGTTATTAACTGATCTATTAGTATTAGCATTGTTAGAATGACTTGAAACTGATGCTGTTGTACTTGGAGTTGATGATGTTGAACTAGCTAATGTTGTTTGAACATCATGTTTAAGTGTAGCTTTAGATGTGATTGGAGTTGTTGTATTTTTTGGGGGATCAACAAACTTTATATTATTATTTCTTTCAGCTAATCCAATAAGTTGATTTTCATAATCAAATTCAACATATTTATCCTTCATGAATAAAATACCTAAAATCCATGCACCATCTGCTGTAGAATCAAGTCCTTGAATATTACTGATACAATAACCAACTAAATCAGTATCAGATCCATATTGAGAACCAATGTACATATCTGGTGTTAAAGTCCAATTTTTATCTGATATTTCAAAAGTAAATTCTAAAGTTGAGTTACATAAAATGGCATAATTTTGACCATCAGTAATTGAACTATCAAAGAATGAATGTAATTTATTAGCATCATTCTCTGATAAAACTAATGAAGTTGTACCACTATCTAATAAACCAATTCTTGATGTGTTGCTTCGTTCACCATTAATTTGAATTGAATCAAAACTCATTTGATAATCATTAACATAAACACTTTGGATTTCAATTTCCCAATGACTAACAGCTTCTTGAATAATTGGAGATTCATAAATATCACCATTATGTAAAATTTCCTTTGTTGAACCAAAGAATAACAATCCATTATTTTCAGTATCACTATCATAATCACCAAAGCAAATAGTAAATTTTGATGAATCAATATCACCATTTTCTGATAAAAAGGAGATTGCATTTACTAAACCAGTATTAGATGTATTATCAGCTGGTAAACCTAAGACACCTGAAAATCCATAATTTTCAAATAAATCAGGAACTTTATCAGCAACACCAAATGAGAAATTCTGAGTTTCAAAACCTCCAATAATGATTGCATCATCATAGATTAAACCTGATGCAACACCTGAATCATAAGATAATGCAAAAGTACCATTCTTTAAATTAGCATCATTAGGATTAAATAATCTCTTATCTTTACATGAATCATCCTTACAATCAGTAGAATATAACCATAAATATGGTGATCCTGTATCAATTAAGACAGGATAATCTTTTGCATTAAGGGTAATATTAACTGAATATGCTTGATCATCATTATTTGAATATAAATATGACATACCTGCAGTCATTGTCTCTGTTTGAATTGATTGAGTTGAAGAAGATGATTCAATGATTTCAGTTGTTGTTGTGGATGCATTTATATTAAGTACACCTTGTTTTTGATGTTTAATGAATGAAGCTGGTATTTTCTGAACTGCAGAGACATAATATGAATTATCAGAATCTACAAATGCTGGATGAATTCTATTGAATGCATTTGAAAACTTGGCCAGCAAGATAAAGTTAAGTATTTGTTTCAGAAACATTTCTAGTATTTTAAATTGTGATGGCGTGTGTTTTTTCTAAAAACTAAAACACAGGGTATATGATAAAATAAAAGGTATAAAATTAGGTAAATTGATTATTTATCTGGTTCAAAATGCTAGGAATAAATCAGTGTTAGGTATTATTGATATGTGAAATCAGGAAAAAACAATTAACAAGACAACAAAAACAAGTAATGGATCTATACTCTATATATCAAGTTAAAATAATTGAAAGAAATAAATAAAAGAAGAAGGAAACAAAATAGATCTTATTATAATTGAAATTCAAATGAGATATTCAATCGATGCAGAAGATAGCTCAAGTTTTTCACACTAGTACCTTATGAGGTGTATTTAATTGAATAAAAAGGACCCAAGACAATAATAAATCCGTGAGTTCCCTTGTTGAGAAATTAGAATAACAATGCCAACGTGTGTTGAGTCTTTTAAAGAAAGCGTGTTGATGTTTTCCTTAAAGAGGAAACCGCGTTGGTAGCAAAGCTTAGAAAGTCTAGCTGATGATGTCATCAGTTGATGATGTTAATTTGATAAGCTTTTTTATGACAGTGTATTTGTTGTGGTTGATTACATGAATTTTATTTAATGATAAGCTTTCCCATAATATATCTTTAAATTTAAACTTTATGTTTCATCTGTCAAACATGTTCTCAGTGATGCAATTTATAGTGCATATTGCTTTATTTTATTTTATGTAGTCCTCATTTCATGTGCATTTGTTTGTTACTATTTTGAATTAAAAGCTTATACTATAGTTACATGTTATATAATTATTAAAAAAAAAAGGGAAGAAGAAAAATGTGTAAGGGAGTTCATCATATCTTATTTCAAACTAACACTTTCAAGTCTAGCTAAGTCTTCCTTGCTGAAGTATAAATCAGATTCTTCTAAGAATGTTGCATTTTCAAACTTTCTTCTTTCATCCTTTTCAATATTGGTTTCCTTTAAGCCATAATTGTCAACAACAATATCTTCTGGATTTTTCCATCTAAATAATTCAGTGTAACTATCCTTTTTACCTTCAACTCTGGAGACAACTGTCTTACCTAAAACTGGTAAAAATTTGAATCCATGTGCTGAACCACCAGTTGCAACAATTAAATTCTTATATTCAGGAACAAAATCAATAATAAAATCACTATTGATTGCATCAGTATACCAAATTAATTTAGATTTTACTTTAACACCTTCAAGTTGAACAACATCGGGACAAATAGCCATTAAAATATCCTTGGCTTCTTGTATAACTGATTTTGGTAATTTTTCATCACCTAAAATTTGCGGAACTGAAATATAACTATCACCAATCTTCTTTGGATTTAAATATTTAATTTGTCTAGTATTAACTTTTAAAATACCTTCATGTTTGGTATTTGGGAAAAATGCAAATCCACCTTCACCATCATAGAAACCTTTATTTCTATCATTTTCACTTGTGGTTGTCTTCCATTGAATATGTGGATATTCAGAGTATTTATCAATTAAATCTTGTCTAGATTTTGGAATTTCAAGATAAACAATATTAGCTAATGATGCTTGAGTACGATGTTGTAATTGTGGAACTAATGATGTTGTCCATGATCCTGCACTGACAATAACTAAATCAGCCTTGTGTTCAATACCATCCTCAGTGACAATACCTTTAACAACTGATTTATCCTTAGAACAGTATATTGGTTCTTTGAAACTACCTGCATCACCATAGAAGAACTTAACACCTTCCTTTTCTAAAAGAATTTTAACATAGAAACATGCTTTATCAGCTTTGATCATTCTACCAATAGAATCTAATGTACCAGAAACACTAGTAAGCTTATTTCTTTTCTTTAAATCTCTGATAACTTCAAGCTTTCTATCAATACCAGTAAGTTTTGCTCTTAAAAGATCTCTTTCGGAGTTAATGTTATATTGTGTATCTCTCAATCCAAGTTCAGTGAAACCTTCTAAATTTGAAAGTTCAACTGGAACTAAATTTGGTTCATCATTGATTCTCAAACCACCTGATAATCTTAATAATTCTAAATCACTATCAATAAAACGTGCTTTATCTTCATCTGCTAAATTTTGAATTTCTTTGTTCCATGATTCCCAAATATCTAAAGCTTCAATAGCAAGTTGTGAATAGAGAGTTTTATTTTCATAGTAAATTCTAAAGAATTTATTAATATCACCACTTGCAGAACCTGATCCAAGTAATGGTGAATACTTCTCCTTTTCATAATCAGTTCTGTCGTAGATTTCAATATTTTTATAACCGGCTTTAGTTAAGTTAAGTGCTGATGATAAACCGAAAACACCGGAACCAACAATAATGATCTTTGAGTCTTTTGAGTATGACATTTTACTGATTTTTGTATGCTTTTATTAACTTAAAATAAAAAGTTTTAACACATTATAACAGGTATACTCTTTCCGCTATTTTATCTTGTGGATATATCTTAATCTTTTTATATTATCAGTCAAAGTTGAAGGAAGTCGGAGAAAGAGATCAAGATACTCAGTTTCTGCTAACAGCCACAGTTTCGGCGCGAAATTACCCAATAAGGAAATATATTTGCCGCTAGCATTAGTAATAAATCGTTGTAAGTGTTATTCCAAGAGATAGATTACCAATAATAATGGTATATACATTTACCGCTGCCAAAGATCATAATATTATTTTAAAAAATCATGCTATTATTGTACTAAGATCATTTTAAGAAAATATTAAGCACACTTTACAGTTGAGTAATCTATTTACTGATAAGCAAATAAGAGGAAAACCGTTTTCAAAACTGTGGAGCCAATCATATATATCATCGGCGGCAAAAAATTCCTTCATTTGGAAATTTTTTTTCCATCGAAATTACTTATTGTTACTTTTTTGGATAATTTTTCCTAAGAACTCTTTTAAAAGGATTTACTGGAATTGATGTCTAACTCACAAGAGATAAAAATTTAGTGATTCTTGCTTTGTCAATACTATTCACTATATAGTATATATATCAACAATCTTATCAATCAAGAAAATGGCATTATCTGTTAAGAAAATTGCAATCATTGGTGGTGGACCAAGTGGTTTAGTTGCATTGAATGAATTTTTACATACATCATCAGATGGTAGTTCTACCATAAATAGTTTCAAAACTGTTGAAAACGTTTTACCAGAATCACCTGCATTTGATGAAGTTGTTGTTTTTGAGCAAAACAGTGATATCGGTGGTGTTTGGTCACATAATAAAGAAACTGATAATAAATTACCTGAATCAAAAGACTTACTATCTCCGAGAGATATTAGACCTGCGTTAAGTTGTCCAACTGAAGAAGAACTTTCCAACCATTCTAAGGAAAATCCATTAATCAAACAATCAAAACCAGTTAACAAAGATAAGTTATGGAGTAGAAGTGCAGTTTACGATCATTTATTCACTAATGTCCCAAATAGATTAATGAGATTTTCATCAGGTTTTGATATAGAAGTTGAAGGTACTGATGAAAAATCAAATATCTTCTATCCTTTTGTTTCTCATGTTAAAGTTTTAGAATATTTAAAAAAATATGCTGAAATAAACGATCTAAAGAAACATATTAGATTCAATACTGTTGTTGAAAAAGTTTATAAAAAGGGTGAGAAATGGGTTGTCACTGTTGTTGAAGTTGATTTCTCAACAGGTACTCAAAAATGGTACAGTGAATTATTTGATGCAGTTGTCTGTGGTGTTGGTAGATTCAATGTTCCTTTCATTCCTAAAATTGAAAACCTTGATGAATTTAAAGCTACTCATCCAGGTGTCATTTCACATACTAAATCTTATAGAAACTCCGAAGAATTCAAAGATAAGAAGGTTCTATTAGTTGGTGGTAGTATCAGTGCAATTGATTTGTTACAGTATTTCTTAGGTAGTTCTAAGGAAGTTTGGTTATCTACTAATTCTTCTAATGTTTCCGCTTCTGAAGGTACTAACTGGATTAGTGAAATCTTAAACGATAATTCATTATCAATCAATAAATGTCCAAGAATTAAGAAATTTGAAGGTGATAAAGTGATATTTGAAGATGGTTCAGTTGGTGAGGGATTTGATAAAATTTTATTTGCTACCGGTTATCATTTAACTTATCCATTCTTAGACATTCCAGAAAATAAAGGTAAAGGTTACATCAGTATTAGTAGTGGTAGAGATGATCAACCAAATTATGCGAAAACTAAAGTTGATAATGTTTACTACTATACATTTACAGTTGGAGAACCAACTTTAGGACATATCGGTATTTTACATAATCCATTATTCTTCTTGGTTTCTGAAGTCAACTCTGCGGCAATGGCAGGTGTATGGTCAAACTCTAAACAACTTCCAAGTATTGAAGAACAAAAGAAGTGGTGTGAAGATAGAATCAAAGGTAAAAAATCAGGTTTCCAAATGTTTGATGAAAACTCAATTATTCCATATATTGAATCAATTTACCAATATACACCACGTAATCGTTTGGATGTGTTAAGTATATTGAAGAAAGATGAAGTTCTGGAATCTAGAAAAGTTCTTAAAACTTTATTCTACAAATATGCTACACGTGAACTTGATGAAAATTATGAGTAGACATATTTTCTTATATTAACATTAAATAGCTATAAACTTTAAAATTTCACTCAAATTAGAATTTAACCATTTAATGGATAAGTGGTTGGATCCCAACCAGTAGTAAGATATTCATCCTTTGCATCTAAAAGTTTGATGTCTTCCGCTTCCATCTTGAAATCACCAGCTTCTAAGTTTGGAGTTAATCTTTCAAGAGTAGTGGTTTTTGGTAATGCGATAAAACCTTTTGATAATGACCAATTAATTAAAATTTGTGCTTGAGTTTTTTGGTATTTTTCTGCAAGTTTAACAAGAAGTTCATCATCAAATTTTTGACCCTTAACTAATGGAGAATATGCTTCAACCAAAATATCATTCTTGTGACAAAATGCAACAAGTTCTTCTCTAGTCAACCATGGGTGGACTTCAATTTGGTTAACAACTGGTTTGTATTTTAAGTCATCAAACGCTAACAATTCTTCTAAATGAGGAATACCAAAATTAGAAACGCCAATATTTTTAACTGATTTAGAGTCAACAGCTTCTTGTAAAGCTTTCCATGAACCATGTCTCTTTTCAGTATTTGAACGTGGAGAATGCATTAAGATTAAATCAATGTAACCAATTTTTGCAGCTCTTTCTAATGATAATTGAATTGCAGCCTTGGTTAATTCATAACCATGATCAACATCATAGATCTTGGTAGTGTAGAAAACATCTTCTCTTTTGTTATTAGCTGGATCTTCATTGATCCATTCAGAGATACCTTCACAAACTTCGGCTTCATTCTTATAAACTTGAGCAGAATCAATGTGTCTATAACCTCTACGTAATGCTTCTAAAACTGTTGTTTTTGCAACATCATTAGGAGTTTTGTAAACACCTAAACCAATTTGTGGAATCTTGTTACCTGAGTTAAGAGTTAAATATTCAACAGCCATTCTTGTTTGTATAAGGTGATATACTGTAAATACAGAAATTAACAATTGATACCAATTTGAAATCACTCACTTTCAATTCATGTTGTTATATTTCTGCCATTCTAATTTTAATTGACAAAATACCCCCCAAGCGGATTTCATTGATTGCTAAACGTCGGAGTAGTGTCCCAAAAGGGTAAAAAAAGAAAACTGGGCATGAAAACCGAGGAAAGAAATTTTGATGTGGTGCCACAGTTTTCAAAATTTCCGAATCAGGCAACTCAACTTCGCAATATAATATTTTCACCAGCACGTCATTGAATCTGAGGAATTTTTGACACTTTATATTATTTATATATCGATAAGAGTAAATACTTTTGCTTGAAAAGTAACCGCATCAGCTCGGTGGATGGATTCAAAAAGTATCCAAAGTAAAGTGTTGTTATCAATCAATTGTTGAGTGTTTTTGTATCAAAATGAATGGTTATTCGGGAACTGTCCTGTTTAGGATAGATAAAATGAAAAAGAGTAAAATTAAATCATGTTCAAATTGTCGTAATAGGAAGCGACGATGTACACGAGAAGAGCCATCATGTACATTTTGTTTGAAAAGAGGTCTTACTTGTAACTATGCAATGTTTAAAGAACCGGAATCTGATTTAAAAGAAGCTGCAAAGGTCTTGGTTACTTTGAACCCAAATAATGATCAAAATACATCAAATATTGATTTAAATTCTAAAGTTATATCTCATCCTACAACTAAAAAGCATAGTTTGATGGGTCACAACAGCAATATTAATAATTATGATGATGATAATGATAATCAACTTGATGATTATAGTGTTGAATATAGTGATTCTGAAATATATAATGATATTCATAATAATAATGGTAAGATTGAAGATAAAATTTCTAGTAGAAAGCACAGTAAAGAATCTAGTCATGAAGATAACTCAAATAGAAATTTTAACTCCTATGTTAATGAAGAAACACATTATTCTCATCAAACTTATTTGTACACGCAGAAGAAACATATAGTGGAAAATGAATCAACTGATAATGTCTGGCACAAATCCAAAAGAGTTCGTGTTGAAAGTTCTTGCAAGGACAATAAAAGTACAAATAAAACACATCATAATGTAAATCATGTGAACAACCCAAATAACAATAATAATAATAATCATCATAATCATAATAATCATAACAATCATAACAATAATCATAATAATAATAATAATAATAATAACGTCAACACTAGTCCTGATATATTAAGCAATTTAGATCCAACAAAAAGAGTAGGTCCAGTATTTACAACTTTATTTAATCCATCGATCAATTCAAAAGAAAGAGGTGTTGAAGTGGATATAAATTTACTATTAAAATATATCCCAGATAAAACAGATTCTGATATATTGGTTGCAAGATATAGGACATCAGTACATCCATTAATTCCTGTTCTTGATTTACAACTGTTTTATCCAATTTATGAAGAATTTTGGGTTTCTAAATCAACGACTAACTTATCATTTTTGGTTATCTTATTCACAATCTTTTATGCAGCTTCTGTATCCCTATACGAGGAAAGAACTATCAAGATTGATAAACATGTTAACAAGGATGATTTGGTCAAACAAATGAAGTATTATATGGGTTGTACTGAAATTGCATTATCAATGGCTGAATATCCAAGAAAAATCAGTACAATAGGACTTCAAGCATCAGTCATTCTTTACACTTTGGTCAGAACAGATTGTCGAACAGATGATTTCTTATCTATTTCATCATTAGTGAGGTGTGCTCAGTCACTTGAACTCAATCGTGATCCTAGTGAATATCATAAAATCACAGATGCCAAGGAGTCACAACTTAGAAGGATATTATGGTGGCAAGTTTTATACTTGGATTGTACAACTTCATTATCAACAAGATTATCACCTTTGGTTGATGAAACTGAATTTGATACACAAATGCCAAATGAATATAAAAGAAATCACAATGGAGACTTTATTTTGGATCAAGCTATTGCTTTCTTTAATGGTAGATGCAAATGGGCTAAATGTTGTAACAAGATTTTGAAATACACATTTAAAATAAGACCTAGTTCTGATGTTATGATGATTAAAATAACGAGAGATATTGAACATCTATCATTTTTCTGTTCATCATTAGTTCAAAGAATGCTGGATCCTATCAATATTCAACCAACTGAAGAAAAATTTGTTACTTTTTCAACTCTTGTTTTGTCAACTTTAGTTGATAGGTGTCATATATTAATAAGTATTTTATTCAAAGAGAAACAGGAAATTCAATCGATTCCAGAAAATTCAAAATCTAACAAGTTATACTTGAATGATGTCGACAATATTTCATCTGTCTCGGATTCTGTTACTGTAAAATTCAATGAGGATGTTTTGGAAAATCATATCCATTTATTAAATGTATTTATGAAATATGGAGAAATGCCAAGATTTTCAATTTTTATTTGGGAAATCAGAAAATTTCAACCCATTCAGACATTACTTTCACTACTTAGATGTATTATTTCGGAGATTCTGGAATGTAGTATCGATGATAGAGATCAAATTCAAAGGGTAATAGAAAAGTTGAAAAGAAGTAAAAGTGTGAAGATTATTGATGAATCAATAGAGAAACTATCTTATTTGTCAGAACATACTACAGAACTTTGCTGTCAGAGGTGGAATACCTTGTTTGAACTAAAAAATTTAGCTTGGAATTTGCTTTTCAAAAAGAATGAAAAAATTGTTAATCCAGAAGTATTAAGAATTTCTAGTAATGAGGCTGCTGATAATAATGATTGGGCTGTGTTGTACAGAGATATGAATGAGATTGAGAATCTAATTGACGAAAATATTAACTTATGTATATGGGATGATGCTTCTGGGCATTACCTTGCCTAGTAATTTATAGATTAAGTTAAATCAAAATTGTATAATAGAATTTTCTTTCTTGCGGTACATTTCAAAAGATTTTATTGATGAAACTGAAAAAAAGTAATGAAACTAAATACTTTGTACAAACAAATACTTATTAAAAATTAAAGATTATTTTAACTAATTAGAAAAGCAATAATAAAAAATATAAACTATAAAGGATAAATAAATCTGACATTTTCCAAATCAGTTAAATCCATCATGGAAATATCAACCTTTTGTTTGACGATTTGTCCATTTTCATCCTTGACATCAATGAAACCATAATCTAATGCTTCATCTTCAGAATCTGCTGCCATTAATGCAAGTCTTTGTTTATTTCTGTTATTTAAGATGTAACGAATTAATAATAAGACCATTGGAGCACAGAACCAAGAGAAGACAATTTGAATAATCCATGGAGTTCTATATCTTGGTGCAAATTGTGGTCTCCACATTTGTGGTGAAATGATATTACCAACACCATAAGCAATCATAAACATAGCAGTTCTAGTTAATTTTTTGGTATAACCTGCAGCAGTTGCTTGAGATAAGGAGAAACCAATAATATATGCAGTACCATTTGTACGTGTCATGAAAATACCTGCAAGTAAACCTGGTTTATTATCATAACTAATTGAAATTGCAATGATTGCACCAACAAATGCAGGAATCATCCAGATAACAGCAACCCAACATGATTGTTTCTTGAAAAGGAATAATGCAAGAGAACCACAAACAGCACAGAAAGTTGAGAAACCATTTTGAACAACCATCAATAAAGTACTTGTTAAGTGACCAAAACCTAAAGATGTGTAAATGATGGATGCTTGGTATGTAGTAGAATTTTCAAGCATGTTCATGATACAGAAAAGGAAGAATAACCAGGAGATAGGATCCTTGATACATTCAATAAATTGATATTTTTTGAAAACCTTTTGTTCAATAGATGATTTGGAAGATCTCTTAATTCTTGAAATAATATGTAATTTTTCTTCAGTAGTGAACAAAACTGAATTAGCTGGATTATCAGGATAGAGAAAGAATGAGAAGATTGAAACAAGTGATGAAACAATACCAACAAATAACCAATACCATTTCCAAGGTCTCCATTTTGTAGTAAATTGTAAACCATAAGATATAAAACCAGTTGGAATATCAATACCTAAACAAGAAATCCAGAAGATTGGATTAACATATGCTTGTTCCTCAATAGTGAAAAACATACCAATTGTATGTTCGATACATGGTGTAATACCAGATTCAACCAAACCTAAAAAGAATCTCAATAGAGACATACCAGCATAACTTTTAGAACCAAGAGTAGCAAATGAAATTAAGGCCCAAATAGCGGTAGTACCTGTAATATAGTAAGATATTGGAACTCTTTGGAAGATTAAATGTGAAGGAATTTGACCAACTAAATAACCAACATAGAAGAAAGTTTGAATATTGTTATATTTGGATTTATCAATGTTCATATCTGGGAAGACACCTAATAAAGAAGCATAACTGATAGCATCTTTATCAATGAAAAGGGTAGCATTAACAATGAAAACAATTGGAACAATAGTTAACCAGAGTTTTCTAACAAGTTTCTTTTCCTTCTCTGGAGTTAATTCAGGAACATCACCACCAAAGTCTTGAACTAATTTAAAAGTTTCATCAGCAAGTTTTTCATCAATTTCCTTTTCTTTCTTATTGTTTAGAATCTTTTGAATCCAGTTGTTAGAAGTAAGAGATTCTGAAGTACTTTTCTCAGACAAATGAGTTTCTTGCTTTTCCATGATTGGGATTATCCTTTGTCTAATAAAGTTTTATTATTTTCTGAAATAAAATCCTTATCTAACATAGAAGGGTTAGTTAGGATATTTATACATATTTTGGATATTTTTGATTGGTAATCTATCAATATAAATTTCTCATATCTACGGAGAAAAATTACCAATTTAGTAATAATAATGTAAATCAAATATGTGGCTTTCAGACTCTCCCACGACAATCACAAAATTTCCGCCCTCCAACGGATGCCACCACATCTTTTCTTTTTCCTTTCATCTCTTTCCTTTTTTGCTAATTTGCTATCATTAAGAGAGAAGCCCTATGGATTACAGTTACTTCTGCAGACAGTTGTTAATTTTATGATTATTATTTGTGTAATTGTAATCCTCTTTGACACCATAGAACTGATTCAACGGTTAATAGTTTTTTCTGCTCTATTTTATTCTATTTTATTTCATTTTAGGAGTATATTATTTAAAGCTATTTAGTATAAATTTTGTGGAGAGTGGAAAAAGACAAGAAAAAACACAGTTATAAAAAAAAGAAAGATTAAACAAAATAAAGCTTATTCTTGTGAAACCCATTCTGGGAACTCACCCTTTGCTGGAGTATCCCACATACTAACCATAACTTTTCTTTCACCTTTCCATGGAAGTCTACCATGACTAACCAGATAATTATTAACAATAACTAAATCACCTTCAACCCATGCATGATTATATGCTTTCTCTATTGATGCTTGTAATGTAATATCAAGATAATCAACTGGAATTTCAGTTCCATCATCATAACAAATATTTTTAGTATTTGCATATCCACCAATCTTTTCCTTAACATCACCATAGAAACATGCAATACTGTTGTAAAAACATGGGAATTCTTCCTTTTCATCAACTTTATATAATCTGATTGGTTTAGTGTGTTGACGAACTAATAAATCATTATTTTCAATATATTGACTATCTTCACTAGCATATTCCTTTGCTAATTCTAATGCAACTTTTTTCTTTTCTTCAACAGATTGTGTTTCATCATTAATATCACGTCCAAAACAGAACTTATATGACCAATGGGTATTATTATCAGTATTCTCCTTCCAAACTTGTTCCATATATAAACCATCTTTACTTAATCTTTCAATATATTCAGGTGCTTTATTTTTAACTTCTTCAAAAAATTCACCACCATGAACAATTGGAGTTTCACCACCTTCTGCATTCATTTTAGTACAAACAAAGAATAATTTTGTTGGATATTTAGCAAATCTTGAAAACTCATTATGTTGATATAAAATTCTATCAGGTGGACCTTCATTAGCAGTACTTAAAATATCAGTAATTTCAGTTCTTTGAGCAGTTGAACCATTTTGAACAAATGGAATATCACCAGATTCATATCCAATAGCCTTAATATATCTTGTAAAGGTTTCAGGATCTTTTGCACCTAATCCACGTAAAACAACTGCACCATGCTTTTTAACTAATTCATTGAAAACACCTTTCTTTGCCTCTGATTTTAAAAATTCTTCAGTTTCTTCAACACTTGCAACTTTATCAGGTGTAAATGCAACTGGAAATTCTATTCCTTTAAAAACATGTTTGTTTGGTAAATCTATTTTATTTAAAATCATTTTTGGTATCTGTTGTTCTATCGGTACTCGTAGTTACTTTAATCAATGCTACTGATTTGTAACTTATATATATACAGAAGTAACAACAAGTTTTGGTAATCGTATCATTTCTAATAATTTTAATACATATATTCATGATCCTATCTTTGAAACTTTTCCTTCGGAGTAGAATTTCTTAAATAAGTAATTTTTAAAAAAAAACTGTGGCGTATCAAAAAGATCAACTCCGCAGAAAATTTGCAACTTCCTTTTTCAGAAGACTCTTTTTTCTTTGCGGAGTTGAGATATCAGAGGTGGAAATTAAATATACATTAAAGCCAAATATTTTCATTGTACTGTGTGATCTGTGGAAACGGGCTTTGTGTTTGTAAACACAATTTTCCTAAACTATGCAACTTTACTCACTAAAACGGTTAAGATAACCTACAGGGGATGTTTTTCCCTTCACTTTGAGTGTCCCTATTTCAGCCTTACTTAGTACTACTATTATGTATACTAATTATATGATAATAACGCCAATAATTATTAACTTAACACTATTATAATAGAGTGTAAATATTGTAGCATTTATTGACTTCAAATTCAATTAAAAAGAAAACCAAGAAAAATGAAAATGAATTTTTCTAATATTTTTGTGATAACTATATCTTTTTTTAAATTAAAAATCTAAACCGAGCTTTGAAATTACTTATTTTTTAACCATTTACAAATAGACTTAGCCAGTCTAATTAGTTAAAGTAAACTTTTTAAAAATCATAGTCACGTGACTTAATAACAAACTCCACAAAGCTTACTAGAGACAACCAAAAACAGCTAAGTGGTCGGATGGTCTAGTTGGTTATGGCATATGCTTAACACGCATAACGTCCCCAGTTCGATCCTGGGTTCGATCATTTAATTTGTTTTTTTTAATATTTTTTTTAACTCTATTAATATCTTAATTAATGTAAGATATTTGTACCTTCCATCGATGATACTGATACAGTTTTTAAAAGGTATTTATATAATTATATATAAGATAATCTATTTTATTTATAATTTAAAGTTTTTCATCTAAAATTTTTTTACAACTATTAACAGATTTTGTAATTAATCTACCTGCAATACTTTCAACTGGTGGAAGTGACCATTTATTGATTTTATTATCATCATTGTTTAAAATTCCATCAATACCATTTAAAACATTATTAACATCTTTGAAATTAAACCATTGAACTTGATCTAATTCTTTATCTAATTCAGTATTAATATTTGAATCATTGATTTGATCATTTGTTAAAACACCAATACAACCAATCATTAAATTTGAAGGATATGGCCAAGGTTGACTTTGAATAATTTTAATATTCTCTAATTTTAATTTTAATCCAGTTTCTTCATAAACTTCTCTAACACATGTACTTTCAATTGTTTCACCAGGTTCCATAAAACCTGCAAAACATGAAAACATTGTTTTACTAATTATAATTTCATTACCAGTTTTTTCATCAATTACCTTTTCAATTGTTGGTGGATGTCTCTTTCTATTTGCACCTAATAAAATTCTACCATTTTCATCAGATAATGAAATAATAACAACTGGATCAGTACGTGGGAATTGGAAATTATTTGAAGTTAAATTTGCCTTACAAATTTCATTATAAGGTGAATCATTTAAACAATGTAATTTTGAACCTAATTGAACAGGTAATACATGACTTCCACATGATGGGCAATAATTATTCTTATTTAAAAATTCAATAAACATTTTACAATAAGAATATGCACTTGCAGTTGAATTATCAATAACTAAAACATCTTTCATACCACTTGAATAAAAATATTTGTTGTTGTTTTTCTTTATAATTTCTTTCTCTACAAATGAACAAAGTATTTCAGATTTAGTTATATCAATTGAATAAATTGAATTTTCATTTCCATTAGAATTAGTGAAAACATTATTATCATCCATACCTAACCAAAAAAGTGAAATTTTCTTTAATTCATCATTAATTTCATTAAATTTAGTAGTTGAATTTTTTCCATCAATTTCCTCTTCCATACGTATATTATATTTAATCCAATCTGATAAAATTTGTTTAAATGGTGGATAATCTTTAACATTTAATGGTATTAATTCATTTTTATTATTATTAGAATTTAATAAAACTTCAAGTCTATTAACTTTTTTGAAAATTATTAATTTTGATTTATTTAAAGAATTTAATAAATTTTCCATATGTTTAGCATCTCTTCTTAGATATGCATATCTCAGTATATGTTTATTACTACCAAAGAATATATCTTTCATAATTTAGTGGGTTTGATTTAAGAGGAAAGTATATATATCTTAGCTTAGTAATTACCGATGGAGCGGATGAGAAACATGAATTTAAATGATTCACTTAAATTATCTCGGCTGATTGAATTATATATTATAATCTTAGATGATGATGATGATGATATAAAAACTTGCAAAAATATATATGGATAAAGATAGGAAATACACATCTCTATCATGAATATATATATAGTAATATAAAAAAAATATGTATATGGAATAAAAGTATTTGTTAAAACAACAAATATATTACGATCAATAGATCATTAAAATACCTTACTTTAATTTTTTTATTCATCAGTAATTAAGATATATATAGTATGCATAGCTAGTTTTCCAAGAAATGACTTTATAAATTTCTCATATTTTTTTTATTAATCAAGTTACTTGATATTTACAAGATTTATGATCATTCATGAATTTTAATTTGAAAAATTTCATTATATTATTCTTCAGTTAATCACAACCAAGCTGGGTTATTATTATTATTATTTGTATTATTGTTAGCATTTGCTGGAGAATTTGAATAGACATTTTTATTTTGTTGAACATTAGCTTGTTGTTGTTGTTGTTGTTGTTGTTGTTGTCCCTGTCCTTGCATATAATAATAATTACTTTGATTTTGTGTTGCTTGAGATTGTTGAATTCTATAAGTTTGTTTTAATTGATTATTAGCTTCAATATCAGGAACATGAACAGCTTGATTTTGTTGTTGTTGTAAAAGTGGTTTAACTTGTTGAGATGGTTGTTGGGTTTGTTGGACTGGTTGTTGAGTTATATCTTTATCTTCAACTGCATTAGCTACTACTTGTTGTTGTTGTTGTTGTTGTTGATTTTGAACAGTAAATTTATAAATAGTCCAATCAAAGATATAATCATAAACATACTTATGTCTTAAAAATAAATCTCTAAAACCTCTTCTAAGATAAATATAATCAGGTTTATCATCAAATCTTAAAGATCTAACATAATTAAGATAATGAGTAAATTCATCAGGTAAACCTTTTGTTAAAACTTCTGCAGGTATTGTCATTTTTCTTTCTAAAATTCTATCATATTTTTGTCTTTTAGTTGCAGCTTTTAAACCTTGCCAAGGTAAAGTACCCCTAAGAAAATATATTAAAACATAACCTAAACTTTCTAAATCATCTCTTCTTGATTGTTCAATACCCATATGAGTATTAATTGAAGCATATCTAGCAGTACCAGTTAAATTTTTATTTTCTCTATAAGGTATATGAATATGAGTTCTTGGATCTCTAAATTTTTTAGCTAAACCAAAATCTATAACATTAACTTGAGAACCTTTTTTACCAGCACCCATTAAAAAATTATCAGGTTTAATATCTCTATGAATAAAATTTCTAGCATGAATAAATTCTATACGACAAAGCAGTTGATCAGCTAATAATAAAACAGTTTTTAAAGAAAATTTTCTATTACAATAACCGAATAAATCTTCTAATGAAGGACCTAATAAATCTATAACCATTGCATTAAAATCACATTCAGTACCATACCATCTAAGGAAAGGTATACCAACACCACCAGATAAAGCTTTATAAACTTTTGCTTCATATTCTAATTGAGGATGTTTTGCTCTAATACTTTCTAATTTAATTGCAACTTCTTCACCTGATATAATATTTGTACCTAAATAAATATCACCAAAAGAACCTGAACCAATTTTTTTACTTAAACGATATTTTCTACCGACTCTTAAATCTACATTAACTTGATTTGGATCCATTTTGTTTTTTCTAAATTAAGAGATTGAATGGAGGAGGGGGGGAGGGAATATCAATGAGAAAAATTCAGATGATTATTATAGAAATTAAAACTGAGATTGAAATAGATGAAGGATATTAATAATAATAGACAGACAGACACAAACTCTTTACTATTTGATATAAGTAAAATAATAATAGATAATTAATTAATATAAATTTCTGAAGAAGATAATATTATACTGAAATCAAAATATCAATATATAAAAGATAAAAGATAATGATAATAAAAGATAATAATAATAAACATGTATCCCTCTTTTTTCATTGACTTTCTCTTAAAATAAAAATAAAAGTAAAAATTTCTTAACTTTCCACATTTTCCATTTTCAACTTCAATTTATTTTATCCCACAGTCCCATCGACCGGTGGCGTAGTATTTTTTTTTAATAAAAAAAATGATTACATAATCAACGATCTCTTTAATTGAGGGTTTTATTATTATATTTACCATCTTGTTCCGGGATTGTGGAGTCATTTCATTTAAGTTAAATCATTCATCACAAGGTGATAATAATCTTTTTCATTATTTTTATTAGATATTTTATCTACTCTATATTATTATTACAATGTATAAATTATTACATTACTCTATCTACTCATGTACTATACTATACTATACTACATTATATATACTATAAATAGATAATTAAATAGATAATCAAATAATTTAAATAAATAAAGGCGTAGCAACTGATTTCAAAGATCATCAATAATATATATGATTTACTACCGAATACAATAGAATTTCTTGGAAAAAAAATTTTTTAATACGATTTTTCTAATAATATTAAGGTTTCATATTATTTTTTTCTTTTTTTGTTATTGTCTAAGTTCTATTTTTGTTTGTTTATATTTTCTTTCAACAGTTATAAATAATGATCATATATATATTATAATCATATACTAATACTTATACAGTTATACAATTCAACAGGAGATATATTCAAATAACTCAGAGCTATATAAATAACTCAAAGTTTCCCTTTTTAATTTATTTTTTACATCTTTCATAATCTCTTATCTCTGTATATTGTATTCGTATTAATGCTTCTTCTCTTTTCTCTTTTCTCTTTCCTTTTCCTTTTCCTTTTCCTTATTATCATAACCATACTTAAGTAATTAAAAAAATGTCTACTGAAACTCCTGTTGAAACTCCTGTCGAACAACCAGTTGTTGAACAATCTGAATCAAAATCATTTGTTGAATCAGTTAAATCTGCTTCAAATAAAGTTGAAGAAGAATTTAAGAAAGGTGTTGAAACCGTCAAGGAAGATACCAAAAAAACTGTTGAAAAAGTTGAAAATGCTTCTTCAAATCCTTTAAAGAAAGCTTCAAATTTCTTTAAGAAAATCTTCAATTAAGTAACTGTATCATTACATCTATTTACAACTTATATTATATTTTATTGTGACAATACTTTAAAAATTTTAATCTAATTTTATTCTCTTTCTCTTTCTCTTTTTAATTTCCAATTTAATACTTTTTTTAATAAATAATAATATATTCTCTAATGCTATATATAATAACTTAATATAATAATTTTAATATAATATCTTAATATAAAATATAACTCTGAAGAAAACCATTCTTATCTATTAAACATGCACCCTCGTGTGACATATAATTCCTTAAGTCATCGGCTTTTTTTATTGTCACTCTAATATGGATTTTATCTTTAACTGACTTAATCATCCCATCAAGCCACACATAATCACATCTAATTGATACACACTGTCATCAACCATATATTAATCATACAACCATAGTCATTTAACTTTTAATAGTACATTAATATGGTAGCAAACTATACTCCATAAAATGCTTAACACTTTACTGTTTATTACGTAACATCTTATATCCATTAAAACACTTTCTCTTAACTAATTTACACACCATATATATATATACAACTAACTCATTCTATGGCACAATATTTATAATAGTGGTATATAATGATCAATTAGTTATTGATATATATACCTTATACAGCTACTAACTAATGCATATATACCATAGTAATAAGTTAATACATCTCCAAATAGACGCGTCGTTCTGCCAATTTTAAGTTACGTGTAAATTTCAATCAAATTTCAACATTTTTTTTCCAACATGAATTTAATGAAACCTTCAATGAAAGAGAATAAAAGATTCAATTTATAATTTTTTTATTTAAATATCTTGTTTATAAACCAAAATAATGCTTGCATTTAGATCATTATCTACACAACGTTCATTTTCTACAAGCTCTATTAATTTAGCAGCTGCAGTTGCAAGAAAATCTTTTAATAAAAAATCATCATTTGATAAATCAAAGAATAGAAAAGGTTCAGGTAATGATAAAACTTTTAAAGCAACAATTTTAACTAAAAACTATAAAAATTCTGCTAAAAAAATTGATGAATCATTAATTAATAATTTACCTTCAATTAATTCTGAAAATTTAGATTTAATTCAAAATAATTTTGTTAAATATCCAATTGATGTTATAAAGAAATTACACATTGCAGGTTCATTTAAACCAAATCAATATAATGAATTATATTCTCAACCTTTAACTTTATTCCGTGAAAGAGAAGATTCTAAATTAATGGAAATTATTGATAATTCTTTAACAAATTCTTCATTATCAAATAGATTTATTATTAATGGTCAATCAGGTTTAGGTAAATCAACAATTTTATCACATTTCCATTCATTTGCATTATCAAAAAATGAAAATAATGCAATTCTTTTTCCAATTTCAAATGCTGATTTATTAGTTGATGGTTCATCTGATTATAAATTAAATCCTGAAACTAAAAAATATGATCAACCAATGTATTCAAAAACTTTTATACAAAAATTTAAAAATTTAAATTCTGATATATTATCAAAAATACCTTTATCAAATGAAATTATTCCGATAAATGCTAATTATAAACCTTCAAATAATAGAATTAATGGTACTTTATTAGATTTTGTTAATTATTCATTAAAGGCATCAGCAATTGAAACTAATACAACTTTTGCATTCAAAACTATACTTGAAGAATTATCAAAACAAACTATTCTACCCGTTTATTTAACAATTGATAATTTTTCAGCTTTTATTCAACATCCATTAACTAAATATAGAAATGTTGATAATAATAGAATTTATTTCCAAGATTTTACAATTGCTGATTTATTATTAGAATTTGTTTCTGGTGAAAAATCATTTGCAAAAGGTGCAGTAATGGTTGCAACTTGTGGTACTCATAAATTAAAAAGTAATGGTACATTAGATGTAA
The DNA here is from genome assembly GCA_030579415.1 of Pichia eremophila. Taxonomy (NCBI): domain Eukaryota; kingdom Fungi; phylum Ascomycota; class Pichiomycetes; order Pichiales; family Pichiaceae; genus Pichia; species Pichia eremophila. Next base: position 52,045 of record JAKTQW010000213.1, on the reverse strand, counting down.
TAACAGGTGATAAATCAATTGATGAATTTGCTTATTCAAAACTAAATAATTTTGATTATAAATTAGCAAATAGATTATTACTTAATAATGGTATTAAAAAATTTGAATTAAATAAATTTTCATTTGATGAATGTAAATCATTAGTTCATCATTTATTTAAATTTAATTTAATTCATAATGAATATGATTTAGAAAATCAAATTTCATTAAGTAATGAAAGTATAGTTTATGATAAAATTGCAGCTCAAAAATATTTATTAAGTGGTAATGGTAATCCAAGATTATTAATGGATTCTTGTATATTATCTTATGCTTAGTTATTTAGTACTTTACTTAACTTTTTATAAACATTAAAATGACTTGTAAATATAGTATATTTTTAAATCCGGTATATCTTCATTTTTATTCTGAAAAAAAAAAAAAAACATTCATCTATACGTGCTATTAATATACAAATTATTCATTGATTGAATTATATAATTAATCTATTTATGCTTCAAATCCATCAGAATGATAGACATCATCTTCATCTTCTGCAGGTAGTGCTTCATTATTACTTCTTTTATGATTTTCATCAGAATTTTCATCTTCAATCTTTCTTTTATTCGTCGGTATACTATGATGATTATGATGTGATTGTTGTTGTTGTTGTTGTTGTTGTTGTTGATAATGTTTTTGTCTATTCTTCTCTCGAATTTCCCAATTTTCCTTTATTTTAGGTTCAAATTCTATTAATTCATCTCTTGTAACTGAATCTTCAATTGATTTTAAAATCTTTAAAACAACATTAATATGATTACCATTTAATTTATCATCTCTAAATCTTAATAATTCCCAAACTTCATCATTTGTTTGTCTACATTCACCAATTCTACCATTAAATGATTCACCAGATTTTTTCAATTCTTCCCATTGTTCATCACTTACAACTAAATCATCATAAACATCATAATTTATAAAAGAATTTTTATATTCACCACCATTTCTTTTAATATTATTTTCAATACTTTCATTCTTAAATGGATCATCACCACCTTTCCAAACATATAATTTAAATTTTGGTTTACTATCATAATCAGTATATTCTCTATTTGGATCATGTTTTGGTAATGAATCATCTAAAACTTTTGGGAATTCTAAACCAATTTTAAAATCAATTGTATTTTCCTCTGCAGGTTTCCATTTTAATAAAGTTGGATCAGTTCCTGGAATATAAGGTGAATCACATGAAGTTAAAACTAAACCATCTGATACATAAGTTAAATTTTTCATTTCATTAAAAATTTTATGAATTTTGAAAGGTTGTGTCATATTTTTAAAATCTAATTTAAATGACCAATTCTTACATGCATCAGGAAATTTCCTACGTAATTCATTATAAGGTAAATGAAATTCTTGTTGAGCATGATATAATCTTTTATAAAGATTTTTATGCATTACACTTTGCATATCCATTGAAAGACAATCAAATATCAAATATCTAACTTCTTTAATTTTAGTAATTGGATTTAATGAATAAACTAATTCACCATCAATTATTGTACCATTATGAGATTTATCAAAATCTTTAACACTTCTTGGGAAATGGAAATCAGGAACATGATAATATTCATTCTCTCTTGAAATTAAAAATGTACCTTCTTCATTTGTATCAGGATTAACTAATACAAATAATAAAACTCTTAAACCATCACTTTTTTCACAAACTAAATAATCTCTCTCTAATAAATTTTTATGTAAATGTTCCCTAGTAAATGAAACTGGTTGAGAACCTGGGAATGAATTATATCTTGTACGAAGAATCATTGTAACTTGTTGTTTAAGATAAGTTTCCACATCTGGAGCACATCTCTTCCCTGGAATATTGGGTACACCTCTATCAGCCATTGTCTATGTTCTATAATATAATACAATATATTACCGTATTAACATGATTTCAAACATTAAACATAATATAAAGTCAGTGTGAAAAAATGCTTTTTCTTTGGAAATATTTCAAATTCCGCACCAGTTTCCTAATTGGGACATTTTCAAAGAGAAAGTTGAAAGTTATTTGTATTATTTAAATTTAAATATTATTAACATTAATACAGCATTTACAGATCCTAACTGTTCATTTGCGATTTTGTTTTAATTTATTTTATATGCTGAACAGTCAATTGAAATTGTTAGCTTTACTATAGCTTATTTGTTTTTCTTTATTTATTGCTTTTTTTTAATTAACCATGTCTGATACAGTTTCTGAACCCATAATGGATCAGAATAATGTTGTAAATAATAATAATAATAATAATAATAATAATATTGATAATGTCTCAGTTGAAAAAGAAAATGAAAAAGAAAATCAAACCAAAACAGAACTACAGGTACAACCTGAAAATAATGAAATTGATCTAATACCTGATGATCATGAAAATAATGAACTTGACGATAATGATAATATTAAAAATGATTCAGAAGATTTTGATGACGATCTTGATGATTTAATGAATGATGCAATTAATACAATAGTCGAAGTTAATAATACTAATGAAAATGATTCTGATTCTGAATCTACTACCAAAGATTCATCATCACAACCATTAGCATCTTCCTCTTCTTCTTCTTCTTCCTCTGCAAGACCTAAAAGAAAAAATACAAAGAATGTAAATTACACAGACAAAGGACCTTCATTTACTACATTAAAAGTTGAAAACAAACGTGGTTCAAAATCACGTCGTGGTAAGAATAGTTCAGATTTTTCATCACCAGGTTCACAATCTACACCTTCGAAGAAAATTTCTTATTATGATGTTGAAGATGTAGTACCAATAAATTATCAACCACCAATTTTATCAAATGATAAATTTAATCAAATTGTTGATTTTAAAGATGCAAAAATTGATAAAGATGAAATATCGATTACATTGAAGAATGGTTTAACAATTAAAAAGGGAGATTGTATTTATATGATTTGTGAACCTCCAACTGAACCTTTCTATATTGCTCAGATTATGGGATTTACTAAAAAGGATAAAACTGCAACAAATAATGATGCCTCAAATTATATGTTTAGTGTTTGCTGGTTTTATCGTCCAAGAGATTTAAATAGAAGATCAACAGATACAAGACTGGTATATGCTTCTTTACATCGTGATGATTGTCCATTAACAAGTTTTAGAGGTTTTGTCACTGTTAAACATAAATCTGAAATACAAGATATTGAAATTTTTAAAAAACAACCAGATAGTTTTTATTTCGATAAATTATATGATAGATATATGATTAAAATGTATGATATGATACCAACTATTCAATTAGTTCATTTACCTTCAAATTATTATAAAGCATTACATAAGAGGTTTGAGTTTATATTTGTTGAAGTTGGTAAAGCTGATGAATTATTAAGTTCTCCTAAAAATTGTGAAAAATGTTTACAATGGTCTTCAAATTCAGATGCAATTATGTGTTCTGGTTGTCAAAAATCATATCATTTCTTATGTTTAGATCCTCCAATTTTAACTAAACCAAAGAGAGGGTTTGCTTGGTATTGTGCTGCTTGTAATAAAGAACTTGAAGATAAACTTGCAGAAAGTAGAGGGAAAATGTTAGAAAGTTCACAACCTTCTCAAATTATTAAACAAGAAAATAGATTAGCAATGATAAAAGATTCTGATCAAGATGAAAGTGAAAATAATGCTTCAAGTGATAATGATGAAATTAACAGTAATAGTAACAACAATACTAATGATTCAAGTTTAAAATATGAAGAAATGGCAAAGAAATTTTTAGAAGATGATAAAAATATTACCTTAAAAAGGAGAAGAGAAATAGAAGAATGGCCTTATAGATATCTTGGTGTACATGCTAAATTTGAAGATGCATTAGATTTACAAGATCGTCCATATGCACGTGCTGCTTCTAGATTAGGAACAAAATATCAATGTACTTCAATAACTAATTGGTATGATCATAAAGTTCAATATTATGATACAGATTCTAAATCATTAATTAATAATAAACGTTTAAAGAAATATTATAATCGAAGTAAAAAATCAACTACTCCAATACCTGATGAAGAAGATTCATTACAACAGAAAAAATTCCCAATTCCTGATGAATATAAAGATATTAAACCAAAAGATTTCCCAGGTTGGTTACAACCTAAACCTAAAGGTTATACAGAGAGAGGTTCTGATGAAACTAGTACTTTATTATGGAAGATGCCAACTTGTTCTTCCGAGGATATGAGATTATATTATGAAAAATTAGTTGATGATTATGTTAAAGATTGCTCAATCGTTGCTCAAAGATTAAAATTAATAACTGATACCACTCCTAATTTTATTGATGCTATTTTACTAATTTTAATGAGACATGATTATAAACCTGAAGAATGTATGGATGATGTCAATAAATTAACGAGAGAATCATTAAAAGAACCAACATTTACTGATGAAGAAGTGAAAAGATTTGAAGATTCTGTCAGACTACACGGTAGTGAACTTTTCCCTGTATTTAAAGATGTTAGAACTCAACCTTGTTCCATGGTTGTCAGATTCTATTATTTATGGAAGAAAACTAAGAATGGTCATGAAATTTGGGATAATTTTGCAGGTAGAGCTAAGAACAGATTGAAAAATACCAAAAAAGTTGGTGCTGATCTCGATAATCCTGATGATGATGGTTTATTCTCTTCAATTAAAATTACTAAAAATAATGTGTCACTCAAATGTATATATTGTGAAACTAATCATAGTCCTCGATGGTTTAGAGCACCTGGTGCTATTTTTGATGAAGAGAAAAATATCTGTGAAGGTTTCTGTAATAGATGTGCCAAATTATGGAGAAAATATGCAACAAAATGGGAGAATCCAATTGAATTGATCAAAAATCAAGAGAAAAAAGCTGCTTATGCAGTAAAGAAAAAAACAGAATATGCATTAATTGAAGAAGCTGAATTAGTTGTTAAGGCAAGAGAAAATTATAAATTAAATCCAATTCCTACTACTTCACCATTAAAGAAGTTTAAAACTATTGATAATGATTATAATTATAATTATAATACAGATGAAGAAACTCAAGTTGAAGTTACAAAGAAGAAAGTATCAAGAAAAAAACCAAAGGAGGTCAAACCAGCACCACCTATGCAAGATGCACCATTATCGTCCTTGCCTAAGAAAGCAACAGATAAACTTGTGCTTAAAAGAGAAAGTAAATCTAAAGGTAAAACCAAAGAACAAAGAGATGCTGAAAAAAGTGGAATACCCGTGGATTTTGCTGATTTTGTTGCAAATGGATTTACTAATAAAAGTAAAAGGAAGAAACGCTCAAAATCTGGAGAGAAAGGAGCTGATGAAAATGATGAAACTGTTGATAAGAAACAACTTGCTCAAGATGATAAAGATGATAAAGATGAAGAAAAGCTTGAAAAAGATTCTGCTGTTGAGCCAGTGAAGAAGAAAAGAAAGTACATTAGAAAGAAACCTATTGGTGATAATGAATTAAAGTTTGTCTATGGTAAAGTTGTTGATGTTTTTGAAGGTACAAAGAAGATGACTGTCAAAAAGAGTGAGTGTAATCCAGATCCATCTGATGATTTAAATCCTTCTGAATACAATAAAGCTGTTGAAACTTTTCACAAAATTGAAGAACTAAAAGCTGAAATTGAAGCAAATGATAAAAGTAATACATTTAATGCATTTTTGGATATGAAATTAAGAGAAAAATTGGAAGTTTTAGAAAAAGAATTAGCAGCTTTAAAGTCAATCAAAACATCTAATGAATATGAGAAAGTAAATCTTGAGTTATCTGGACCTAATTCAACTCCACCAAAAAGTGAACCAACATCAAGTAGACCAACATCAAAGGATTTAGAACACACATTCCCAGCTGGTAAAAGATATGTTCGTAGAAGAGTTTTTCTTTCTAAAGCTTCAGTTCCAGGCTCTGGTATATTTGAAACACCGCCTATTCAACTGCCAATGATGGATTTTAATGCACCATCTGATGATCTTATGGACTTTTCAACTGAAAATACAAATATGGAATTCCAAAGTCAACCCACTGTTTTGTTACCTAAATCATTCCCAGTTGGTGAAACTACTAAAAATCCCAAGAAGGTAAATAGGGGAAAGAAAAGAGATAGACCTTATAATCAATTGATGAATATTTTACCAATGGCTAAAGGAAATGGAAATCCTTTACTAATATCTGATGAATCTAATAAAGTTTCAGCATCTGTCAATTCATCTGCAAAGACATCTTCTGATGTTGTAAAATCTGCCAACATTGCTGGATCTGCAACTTCTAATGGTAAACAAGTCAATGCATTCAATTCCTTAAAATCTCCAAGTACCATTATAACATCATTTACAATTAAAGGAAGACAATATCTTGCATTAGTTGATTCATCTGAGACTAAACCACTTCTTACCATTATTGATTGTACTGACAGTATCAGCAAAAGACTGTTTTCAAGATATATTAGTAAATTCAATATTTTTAATCCATTGATCTCAGAGAATATATCATCATCACCATTATATCAACTCAGACCATCAAGTAAAGAAATTCAAGCTGCTTGGAAATATTTACAAACAAGTAAGAAAACCAAAGTTAAATTTAGTAAAGCTTTTGAACCATTATTTCCTCCAGATAGTAGACCATGTTGTGTTTGTAGAGAAATGGGTGATATCTCAAAAATGATTATATGTTCCAATTGTGGTTTAAATGTTCATGCTTCATGTTATGGTGTGGAACTTCCTTCAAAGATGAAAAGAAATGCAGGTGAATATAATTGGCATTGTGATCCATGTTCAAATGATTTACATGCTTTGGTATCAACTCAATATGTTTGTATGCTATGTAATTCAAGAGAGTCAAATATGGATTCAGCAATTAAGGGAGATCCAATTTCAATACCAGATGCATTGAAAAGAACTGCTGAAGGTAGATGGTGTCATGTTTCATGTTCATTACTGTGTGATCAAATTAAATATGGTTCAGAATCTTTACAACCAATATATGGAGCATCTGTTACGGGTCTTAAAAATGTTCTCAATTCATGTAAGGTTTGTTGTAATATGGGTGGTGCAATTGTTGATTGTGATTTCTGTGCTACTACAACACATGTGACATGTGGTTTAGATTTTGGATGGCATATTGGATTTAAATTAGTTAATGTTTTTGATATAGCTGATGGTGATGTTGTTGAAATTGCAAAGGATAAATCTGTTGGTAAATTGGTCCCTATTATTTCTTGCGAAAAACCCAACAATGAAACAAATGGTAGACCACTACATTATAGTTTTTCAGATATTGGTAGAAAATTAAATGTTGAAAATGGACAATCAAAAACTTTGATTGAACTTTTTGCATCAGATGAAAGAAAATTAGTTGATGATGGTGCCAACGGTCTTACACGTAGAAAATACTTTGATAAATTATTGAATGAATTTGATGATTTAGTATCAGAAGCTAAATCGAAAATTGCAAATGGAAAAACTCTTGCTTCTGCATCATTAGAGAATGCTACTTTGGAAACTAGTGATATAGGAACAGTCGATGTTGAAGGAGAAACTGAACAAACCACTGAAAAAGCAATTGAACAAGAAAAACCAATACATATTTGTGCACGTTGTTTCAATACTTCAAGTTTATTATGGTATACAAAGGTAAATCCAGAAGATGGTAGTATTGAGGAGGAGTGTCATTTATGTCGTAATAAACATAACTACAATGAAGATTACTCCAAAACAACAATTCCACAATTAAGGGAAATAAATAATTATGTTTTCGATTACTAGTATATAACCTCTTTATAATACACTTAAAATAATACTTCTATATTTAATATTATACAATATATGTAATAGTTGGTTATAAATAACCACGAGTTAGTATATCTTCGATTCTTTGTATTTCCTCTAATGAATCAGCACCCTCAAGCTGTTTTGCTAATTCTTCACGATCTTCATCAGATAAAGATTTCTTACTATTTGTAGTAGTTTCTGGCGAAGATGGCGTTGTAATGTTCTTTTTATCAACAGATTTATTAGAACCTGATGATAGTATTGTCTCGACCTTATGGGGATCATCTGCAAAAAGTTCTTTGGCTTGTTGTCGTTCTGAATCCTTCACTCTTTCAAAATCTAAAACTTGCAAACTAGGAAATCTCCATATACACCATAGTCTATAATCACTATTTTTCACGATTGGGTTACCTGTTAGGTATAATGCACGCAATGATGGTAAATCTTTCAAATTTTCAAGATCGGATATGTATAAAATATCGTTAAATGTTAATGATAAACATTCAAGATTCACAAGCTTTGATAACCCCGATATGTATCGTATATGATTATTAGATAATAAAAGAGTATCCACTTTCAATAATAAAGGAAAATCTGTTAAGTAAACAAGGTCATTCTTAGTTAAATCAATTGTAGAAAATATGTCTGTTGATTCAAGTGTTTTAATTGCATCTAAGGAGGTGAGATGAAGATTTCGTAAGGACAAAGATCGAGTTCCCAATGGTGATATAAAATTTGGAGCTTCTATCAGTATTCCCTCTGTTAGTTTCATTATATTTGATCGGTATGTGGACTGTTATATCAAAAAGATCCATTCACATCAACAATGAAATTGCATAAAAAATGGTGATGTTTGAAAAAAGAGTGAAAATTCATGTTGCTTATGTAATGCCTTGAAGATTAAATGACTTACGACAGAGTCGGTTACAAATAGGAGAACCTCATTCTTGACTATATACACAATAAAAAAAATATAAAGGAATAAAACTAATACGACAAAATCTAGTTAACAGGAGAACAAATTTTGAAAAATCATTCTTCAAGTGACAATTGTGACTTATGTGAAGGTAAAATTTTACCATTTTCTGGTTCATATTTCATCTTTGTCATCTTTAATAATTGCTGTTTATCTTCGTCAGATAATAAATCAACAGTTTCATTTGGACCAACAAATTGGAAATCACCGAAACCAAATGCACGGTCACTTATATTATCAAGAACGTAAAGTTGCATTCTGATATATCTGACAATTGCTTCAAGTTTAACGATATCAATATTTTTATCACCATTGAATATATTTCTCCAAACTGCTGCAGCTAAAACGTCATCATTCTTTTGAGCTAATGCTTCATCAAGGGAGAATATCATACCAAGCATTTGAGAATGAAAATCTTTCATATAAGTATCTCTAATTCTACCACTTAAAACATTCATTTCTTCACTTAATCTTAATTCAATATCTTTGAACATCTTATCAACTAATTTTTGTTGGTAATTCTTACCAACTTTGAAAGGCATTGCTCTCATACGTACAAATAATAACCAAACATGTAAATTTGTAATTTGGAACCACATTGCAAATGTTTTAGGTAATCCTAATGTTTCATACCAGAATTTAGCAGTTTCACTTAATTCTTCATCTGTAAATTGTAAACCTTGATCTTTACACATATAGTAGTATTTAGAACCTGAAATTGTACCTGCACGAACATTGTCCATATCAATGTGAAATAATGAAACAAAAGTTTCACCAAATGCTCTCTTCCAAGCAGGCACCTTGAAACCTTCCTTTTCATATGCTGGTTTTTCTAATTTAGCCTTGGCACTTATATCTCTATTTGGTAAATCGGGGTTATCTAATTTCGGGAAATTAGATTCCTTAACTAATTCAACAGGTGATGGAGCTTTGGTTTGGGTATTATCAACATTTGAAAGGTTGGAACTAGTAAATCTCTTTGCAAGAAAAACGGTGTTGTTTCTTATTTGCCTCTTTCCAACGGCAGAGAGCATCTTCTTTATTAGTTGTAAAGAGAGAAAGAATACAGATAAAGATAGAATTGTAGCAAATCAGATTTCTCTCATTTCAAAATGTCATGAAAAATTTCAAAATCTCAATATAGGAGATAAAAGTCTACATAGTAAAATTAAAACATTTCTAAGCATTGTTTCTTTCTATAAGTTTTTCTTAAAATGGTCAATAATACTGCTGTTAATATATTGCTACCATATTGAGTAGTTTATTAGTTACAGTGTTAATATTGTACAATTTTATAAATAAAAGTTTTTATTCTATAACAAAAGATGGTACTTTTCACAAACCATATTTAATTTTACTTACGACCACGTCCTTTACCCTTAGCTGAAGTCTTAGAACGTGTTTTACGCCCTTTATTAGATTTCACAGCAACAACTTTTGGACCTTCATAATGTGTATATCCTTGCTTCTCAATAGCAGCACTATTGACCCATAGTTGCATGTTTCTGATATGATCTTGTTGTTCCAAATGATGGTAAACACGACGTGCTCTATCGAGTAATTTAGCACATAAATCATCAGGACTTTCTGCACTCGGTAATTCCCTCAAACGTACCATCCTAATAACTTCTTCTTCATCTTTATCATAATCAATATATCCGTCTCTGTCGACTTCATCAGTATCAACATTCATTAAACTTTCATCATTTGGATTAATTTCAATACTATCATAAGTACTGGTTCTTTGTCTCTTTCTAGTTCTGGTGTAAGAATCTTCACTATCTAAAGAACGAGTAGCACGTCTATTTGATCTTGTTTCACGAATGGTTTCTTCCTCATCATCATCATCTTCTTCTTCAACTTCTTCATCCTTTGCCTCTTCAGTCATCTTTACATCTCCCTCATTATCCATTTCTTCTTCCTTCTGTTCTTCTTTGACTTTGTTTTCCTCTTTATTCACCACTTCTTCTCCAAACTGTTTATTTTCAAGCTTTTTTATATAATCACTTAAACTTTTCTTTCTTTCATCACCGGCAAGGAACTTCAATCTAGCCTTGAAACTATTAATGATACGATTTTTACAATCTTTCAATTCTTTCTTCAATGCTCTTTCTCTAGTACCTTTATCCTCTAACCAAAAGATTAAATCTTCAAAGTCTTTTACTTCATCAATGTAAACCCAATCATTTTCCTTTTTTAGCATCATTTCGCCTTCTTCAACTACCTTTCTTTTCAAACCTTCTTCTCCATTTTTCAATAAATGACGTTGATCAAGTATACTTGGACCTTGAACCCAAATTCTGCCCATTAAATAAGTTTCAGAATCATATTCTCCATCACTTTCTTCTTCTTCATTATAATCATCATCTTGACCATTTTCTCCACCATTTTCTCCACGTAAACCAGAATTATCATCACCATCTTCTTCATCTTCTTCATCACCTTTATTACCACCTAAATTAGGTAATCCATTTCTTTCAAACCACCAATATCTATTCCAGAATCTATCTCTACCTAAGTATCTAATTCTTTGAGTATTTAACTCGACTAAAGTTTTATCAATTTCAATTCTTTGTTTCTTTAGACCATCAACTTCTTTGATTCTATCAGATCTTGTGTTGAGTAATCTCAAAAAGTCGGGGTTACTTGCAGCAATTGCTTTCTCTAGTGAACTTGGCTCATTTGGTAAAAAGTTTTGTGTTGGTCTACCACCTTTGTTCTTAGATTCATAATATTTTTCTTTCTCTTCTTCAGTTTTCAATAATGATAATTCCATCTCTTCAATTCTTTGTTTAATATCTTTAATGTCAATTGTTCTTTGAAATTCTAAAACTTCCTTATTAGCAGCATGAGCACTTTCAATTTTAAGTTTGATTTCCTTTTGAATTTCCAATTTTTCACGACGTAAGGATGCAGATTTATCAACAACGTGATCAATATGTTGTCTGATAACATTACCATTTAACAATAAGTTCATTAAAATTGATAAAATTGAAATTCTTTCAACAACACCAACTTTTTCATAGAAATTGATTTTTAGTTTCTCAGGTGTTAATGTATCATCGTCTAGTGGTGCTAATAATTCATAAACTTTGACAATATCAGGTTTAAATTCCTTGATGTATTCAGTGGTTGAGAAGACACCAAATAAAGTAATTAACCAACTACCATTTTTAAAATCTCTCTTTTGTAATCTTTCACGCCATGGAACTTTCTTGTAATTGAGAATAGAATATGCATTATGATTAATATCTTCTTGTTCATCTTCATCACTATCTTCTTCATCACCTTCATCTTCATCATCTCCATCTTCCCCGTCATCATCCTCTTCCTCTTCTTCAACTTCACCTTCATCTTTTATCTCAACTGAATTTTTAGTTTCTAATAATTTTTTTTGTTTCTCTTCTTGTTTCTTCTTTTCCTTTTCTTTCAATAATGCTTTCCTTTTAATTGCTCTTTCTTTCATTTTAATATCTCTTTCAATATCTAATGGTAAATTCACTGACATTTCACCTTTTTCATTCATAATACATGATAACATTGAGCAAAAGATTTCAATAAGTAATGGACATTCCTCAGTTGAATCTTTCCATTGAATAGCATTAAGGAAATCATCAAATGTGAACGTATCGATAACTAAAGCTTCATGAAACATATTGATAAACATCCAAACTTCAAACACGTTGGATAAAGTAATTTTTTTATTTGATTCTATATCAAGAGGTAATTTTTCAAAACCTGAAAGTTGTTTCCATTTGGGTCTTTTAATATCATCTTTGAAAGGTAATAATAAATCTTCAAGAACAATTATTTTATGTGATTTTTTCTCAGCTTCTTTATTCGATTCAGCTTCTTCATCCTTTGTTTCAGTAGTTTTATCTACATCTTTATTATCATCGTTATTAAGTATATCAGATATTTTATTCTTTTTAGATTTTTTACCATCTGTTTTTGTATCATTCGTACTATCATTGAGATTCTTCTTACCCTTTCCTCTAGTTTTTGGTTTTGCTTTTGAATTTTTACTATTATCCTCTGGTGCAGGTGCAATATTAACAAATCCATCACCAGATGCATGATTAACATCGATTTCAACATCACTATTATTTTCAGTTATTTCTTCAATTTTAGACTTACCCTTTCCTCTACTCTTACCTTTTTTAACACCATTACTTTCAACATTCTCGGCGGGTGTTTCATCAATTGTTTGTTGCTTTTCTAACTGATAAATTTTTCTATTTGAAATTTTAATACTTTTGAAAAATCTTTGACATTTTTCATAATGCCATACTTTAATCCTTTTAATATGAACATAATGAAATGGATCAGTATCGGGATACTCATTCTTTGAAAAAAATTGACGTTGAGTTATAATAAAATGAGTATTATTTGGATCAAATGTATCAGTTACTGTAATACCACAAAATTTAAATAATTTGATAACTTTATCCCTTGATTTATCTTCAGTTACCATATCTTCAAAAAATGCTGTTGTACGTTTAAGAATCTTATACCAATTTTCACACCATTTAATATTCATATCTTCTTGAGTTGGTGGAGTTTCCTTTAAATTTTCAAAAATTGTATGTGAAAAACCTCTGGTTGATTTCATACCTTTCTCTGTACCTGGTTTACGACCATTAGATGATGATTCATCACCTTTTGTGTTACTATTATTATTATTATCATCATCATTATGAACATCGACAGTTGAATCATTATCGATTTCTGTATCAGTATCATTTTCATCTATAGCATCATTATCCATACTAACATCATCATCGTCATTATCTGCATCATTCTCGACATTTTCCATATTATCCATATTTTTATCATCATCATCATCATTTAAAATATTAACTTTTTTCTTCTTTTGACTTTTTGAATTAATATAGTTAAATTTTTTCAGATGACTTGGCCATTCTAATGAAATTTTATACTTTTGAGCAATATCATCACGTATAACCCAGGGTGCACCTAATCTATTTGACCTAACTAAACTAATTTTAAGAAATGTTTTAACATAAGATTTAGTAAATCTGTTTCTTTCACGATTAATTGTACTTGCATCCTCTATATCAATTTCATTACCATCATCAGGTAAATAAACTCTATAAGAGATAAATGGAGATTTTAAAACCCCATTTGAATCAATTCTTGAATTGAAAACAACTTTTTCTTTTATAATTCCATGAGCTCGATAACCATTTGAATATTTAACAATAACTTTATCACCAGGAAAATAATCATCTTTAAATTTTGTATAAACTTGATCAACTAATAAATCAATTCTAGGTACTATTGAGAATGAGACATGTCTTAAAATCGGTTCTTTAACTGGTTCAGGGAAATTAGCTTGCATTGATAATAATTCATTATGTTCAACTTTTAAAGCTTCAAAGAATGTAAAATTAGAATTACCACTTGTTTCACAAACAAATTTTTTAACATTATAAAATGACATTCTATTAAGATAATCTTCATAATTAAGGAACCATTCACCAGTTTCAGGAATTACCCAAACAGGAGTTGAAGGATTTGCATCTGCTGGTAATAAAGGTGGTTCAATAATTGTAATTGGTTTACGTTTGAATAAAACCTAGAGTAATATGAGAAATTTAATGTTAGTATTTTGATCAAGTAATGTAATAATATTTTGATATTGATAAAGCAAAATTACGTGTAACGCAACGGTTAGATCGGTGAAATTTCGGAATCAAATTGATTAAAACGTACCATTATCTGAATATGAAGTGTATTGTTAATTGATTATAACAAATATAAATAAGAAAAGAAATAATTGCCACTACTTTATAAAGGAAATGAAGATAAGTACGGTATGTAAATATAAACTTCCAGAAAAAAAATGGAAAAAGCAAATTAAAAGTTGGGAAACCAAAACGTAACAAAATAAAAAAAAGATTCGTATATTTATTATAAACTTTATTTCTTGTTATTAACTATAATATGTACATGGTATAAATATATGTTTTATATAAAACTATACTATTACTATTTATATAACCAACCGAATGAACCATTCTTTTTACGTTCTCTAACTTCCTTTGGTTCATAAGCTGCAACATCCTTGGCAATCTTTTCAACTGCACCTTCAGCTTCGTAATTACGTCCAAGGACATCAATAAATTCACCTTCAGGATCCATAAGATAAAAGAAAATTGAATGATCAACTAAATAATCTTGTCCTGGTTTTAAATCCCTTGGTGTACTAAAATAAACTCTATAATTTCTACAACATTTCTTAATTTCATCATAATCACCTGTTAATCCAATAATATCAGGATGAAATTCACTTAAATAATTTTTAATAACTTCAGGTGTATCCCTTGCTGGATCACATGTAATAAAAATTGGTTGTAATTCAATATTTTGTTTCTTCAAACTATCTAACATTAAACCTAATTTATCTAATTCATCAGGACAAATATCAGGACAATGAGTAAATCCAAAATAAATAATACTAAATTTACCAATTAAATCTTTTTCAGTAAAAGGTTTACCATCATGTGTAATTAAATTAAATGGACCACCAATTAATGGTTTACCAATACCTCTATTTGCTTCTGCTTCTTTACGTAATTTTAATTTCTCCTTTTCATTACGGAATAAATATGTTAATCCACCACCAACTACTAAGAATAAAACAAATGATTGCCATGAAAGAAATTCAACTGGTTTCTTCTTCATGGTTTGAGATGAATAACCTTCATCTCCAATCGGTATACTTGATAATGGTCTTCTTGAATATTTTTTAGTTGTTTGTTGTGCTTGTTGTGCTTGTTGAGATACGGGATTTGAATTATTTTCAGTAGTTGATTTTGCACCTTCAGGTTTAGTTTCCTTTGAATTCACATTAAGGAAAAATCTGGTTGAAGAGAATGCTCTTCTTGAGATAAAAGATCTAGCTAACATTATGTGATGTATAGTGAATCAATGGCTCTTGTAATATAAGAAAAATGTGTTATATAAATGACCTTCTATATAATAGTATTCTGAGGAATAAATTAGTAACATGCGCAAACTTAAATTTTTCACTTAAGTTAAGTTAAGTTATAAGATAAGTTATTAACTTATGTTTTATATTACTTTATAAAAGATACACTATTTAGAAATTACTAAAAACTAATTTTTACCTGCACCAGCTCTGAAATAAATAACATCACCATCTTCAACTGTATAATCTTTACCCTTTTGTAATAATTTACCAGCAGCTTTACATGCAGCTTCTGAACCACATTCAACTAAATCATTATATTTTAAAACATTTGCTAAAATAAATGTTTTCATTAAATCAGTATGAATAACACCTGCAGCTTGTGGTGCTTTAGTACCTTCTCTGATTGTCCATTCTCTAACTTCAGTTTTTTCACCTGCTGTAAAATATGAAATTAATTGTAGTTTTTGTCTCATTAAAGTAATTAACTTTGGTAAAACTGATGCTGCACCAATTTTCTTTTCTTCTTCAGCTCTTTCTTCATCAGTTTCCATTTGTGATAATCTTTCTTCATATGAAACAGATAATGGAATAATTGCATCACCTGGTGAATAAGTATCAACCCATTCCTTGATTTTAACTAACCATTTATTCTTTTTACGTAAGAAATCCTTTTCAGATAAATTAATTAAATAAATTGAAGGTTTTGCAGTTAAAAGGAACATTGAATTAATAATTTCAACTTCCTTTGCAGTCCAATTTTGATTTGCAACTCTTTGACCAGATTTTAATAATTCAATAATTTTTTCAACTAAAATTGCTTCTTCTTTCTTTTGTTTAACTTCTAAACTTTGACCACCTCTTTTAGTAATTTTTTCAATTGCTTCTAAATGTTTTTCAGCAAATTCAATATCTTTTAATCTTAATTCTTCACTAATAATTTCTAAATCTCTAACAGGATTAACATCACCTTCAATATGAATAATTTCTGCATCATCAAAACATCTAACAACTTGATAAATTGCATCAACTGATCTGATATTAGCTAAAAATTCATTACCTAGACCTTCACCCTTTGATGCACCTCTTGTAAGACCTGCAATATCATAAATTGTAATATAAGCTGGAACCCTCTTTGGTCTACCATACATTTCCATTAAAGTATCTAATCTTGGAGATGGAACGATAACTCTTGCTTCTTCTGGTTCAATTGTTGCAAAAGGGTAATTAGCTGGATTACCTAATGGACATCTAGTAATTGCTTGGAAAAAAGTTGATTTACCAACATTTGCAAGACCAACAATACCAGATTTTAAATTATTACCAGGACGACCTAAAAGGATTTTCTTTTCTTCAACTTGTTTCTTTGGAGGCATGTTAAATGTGTTTGTTGTTTAAAATATGTTAAATTAATATATCCATCCAAGCAGAAAAGGAAGTAGTTATTGAATTAAATAGTGAAATTTTAAAAAAAAAATTTGAAAAAATGTCGACGAAGCAGTGAGTGAGTGGCAGTGCGAATTTTGAAAATTTTGTTTCTTAATATGGTAACTTAGCCGAGTGTATGTTAGAATGGCCTATTATTATTATAGTTTATTATTATTAAAAGATTAAAAGATTAAAAGATAAAAGTAACTTATATATATAGTATATATTAATATAATATATGAAAGTAGAAAGATATAATAGTGTATTTGTTTTTATAGTAAAAAGATGATTATGTTTGGTATTTTTTAATTGAACGAAATTGAAATGGTAAAATAAAGTTATTTTTCATGTATAATATGCATTTATCAAACTTTTTCCATAACTGGCATAAATTCTTCTTCAACTTCAAACCCTTTATTTGAAGTAACTGATGTTAATTCATGAACAAATTTTGAATTACTAAATAATAAATCAAAATCTTCAACTTCTTGCCATTGTTCAAAAAATTTACGTTCAAAAATTTTTGTTTCCTCTGGCATACCTCCAATTGGTGAAATTAATGTACAAATTAATAAAACTGATGAACTTGCTGCATAACCTGTAAAAAATGAAAAATAATAAACATAAGTTGCACCAATTGGAACAACATGAGTTTTAGTTGCACCAACAAATCCAACAATATTTGGTAAAATACCTGAAATATATGCAACATAAGCTCTCCAATTAATACCAAAAGAATAATAATATGGTGATTTCTTTGATGCAATATATAAATTTTGTAGTTCAAGATAACCTTTCTTTAAAATATAATAATCACAAAATACAACACCTGCAATTGATGAAAGAAAAACTGAATATGCACTTAAATAAGTTGTAAACATTGATGATGATGACATTAAATTCCAAGGACAAATTGCAAATCCGATTGCTGCACAAAAAAATCCACCTCTTCTAATATTAATATATTTTGGTAATAAAGCAGTCATATCAGTACCAGCTGAAAGTGAATTTGCAGATATATTAGTACCTAATTGAGCAATTGCAAAACCTAATGAAATAAGGAAAACACCACCACGATCACCTCTTGAAAATCCATCTAAAAATCTATTTAAAACATCCAGTGGATTCCAATAAGTTTCACCATACATAACAGTTGAAGCACTTGAAACTAAAATACCAATAAGACAAGTAACTGAAAAACATATTGGTAATGAAATAAATTGTGATAAAATTGCTGCACCTGGTTTATTTGCAAATCTTGCAAAATCTGGAGCATTAACAATTAAAGTTGCAAAATTAGCAAGTGAATTCATAACTGAATTAACAAAAGCCCAACCAAATTCAGAACCATGAATTGTTGAACCTTGATGAATAACTGGTCCACCACCATCAGCTTTAACTAAAGTCCAAATTAAAAATGCAATACCTGCAATTGGACAAACAACTGCTTTAACAGTAAATAAATGTCTAACAATATGAGGTGGGAAATAAATGAAAGGTAATTGACAAAACCAAAAAATGAAAAATGATAATAATTTAAAAGAAGTTGTATTACCACCAATTTTATCAGGTATTCTAGTTGTTAAATCGGTACCAAAAATAGCCATTAACATTAATTCAACACAATTACCACCAATAGTTGATTGAACACCAAACCAAACACAAGCCATAACAACTCTATTAATAACAGGCCAAAGTGAACCCCAAATTCCAAATGATGATCTACAAGAGACAGGGAATGAAATATGATAAGCATTACCAACTCTAGCAGAAGCAGTAACAAAACAACCACAGAGGAAATAACCAATCCAAACAGTTATCCAAGTAACCCACCAAGATAAACCAGCTTGAACACCTGTAGCTGCAATTTGCCAAGTATTAACATTAAAAGAATCAGCAATCCAAAAAAATACAAAATGATACCAATGCCATTTACGTCTTGCCTCTTCAACAGGTTTTAAATCATAATTCATTAAAAATAATTGTTGTAATGAGAAACCTTCAGTACCATCAATTTCTAACCATCTAAAAAATTTTAATATTGGATTATTTGATTTATTTTTACCATTGTTGGAATCATCATCATTTGAATTAACTGAAATTTCAGCTGTTGAACCAACATCAGGAGTTACAGATGAATCATCTCTAATTTTCAATAAAATTTTACTATCCTTTGGAGATGTTTCAAAAGAACTCATTATTTTTTTTTTGGCAAGTGAAGTGAGGTGAAGTAAGGAAATTAAAATAAAAAAAAGAAGATAAAACGAAAGTAATCTAAAGTAATACTATATGAATACATTGAACAGAAGGTGGGATAGTTGAGTGGTTAAATACTAAAAGACAAAACTAAAAGAAAGCATTAAAGAGAGCAAAGATTGCCGTACACTAAACGGTTCACGATAAGAAAAATACCATGTCAAAAAAATGATGGTAAAAAAAAAATTTTCTTTTCTTTTTTCTTTCCATTTCCAGCTCCCCTTATTGACAGAAATAATACCACATTTCTTATCTAACTTTTATCTTACTTTTATCTTTATCTCCATTCTTCTTATATTATACCACATAGTTTATCTTGTTTTACTATTGTAGGTATCTATAACCGCATTTATAGATTTAGTAGTATATTAATTAAACTATTGTAATATTTAGTTAGGTAATATATATATATAAGTCATGTAATGTTAATATCATAACAACATAACAATAATCTCACCACAATTCTTATCAATGTTATGATATATATATGCTTAATTTTACTACTACCCACCCCTATATGCTTAAATTATTTACATTTAATTACTGTCCATATTCTATATTCATTGTATAGAGGAGAAGTAAGTTCTCTCTTAAAGTACATGATATTATTATTCGCCCATTCCCCTTATTACAGTTATTATTTCAATTTTTACCATTACTTAAGTAATATATATGGCATGTTTTGTATCTTATACTTAATATATTATACTTAACCCTTTTGTTAAGATTGTAGATTTTATCTGTAAATTAGAGGGTATGTGTAGTCGGTTGATTGAATTGAAATGAATGAACAATAATGTAATTGTTACCTAAGTGAAATCTAAGTAATTGATGTTAAAACAGGTGTATTTCTTAAAAATTACGTAATATGACATAATAATAACAATAATAAAAAATTAACTATAGGTTAGATGAGAATGTAAGAATACTCATTACTACAAATGTGCCATTGACTTGATAGAGAGAATGAGATGTTGGTAAACAGTAAAAGAGTAAAATAAAATAAAATAAAATAAAATAAAATAAAATAAAATAATTATAAAGCAAAACCAATATCTAGTATATAAAAAACTAAGCGTAGTTAAATCATTTCCTTAGCGGGAAATGCCTAAGTATATATAGTATTACGTAATCTGAAAAAATAGCTTTTTTTTTATATAAGTAGGAATGATTGAGTCATAATAAATTTTCTGATTTCCTCATCCTCACAGTCTATATAATTAAATTTGAAAAAGACCACATGTTAAAGTACCCTTTAAAAAAATTTTATTTGAGTATATTCCGATGATGACACATTTTTCATTTTCCATTATTATGTATATCCTACTGGTTTATTTATCCATTTCTTTTATTTTAAATCTTTTATATCATTTATATATCACTTCTCTTCTTTGAACAAACCTCAATATAGACAAAATGTCTCGTTCTAATTCT
The DNA here is from genome assembly GCA_030579415.1 of Pichia eremophila. NCBI lineage: Eukaryota > Fungi > Ascomycota > Pichiomycetes > Pichiales > Pichiaceae > Pichia > Pichia eremophila. Next base: position 31,203 of record JAKTQW010000213.1, on the reverse strand, counting down.
GCTGCTCCAACTCAAGATGAATACGATGATTTACGTATCTTAGCAAATGATCCACTTATCTCCCCGGAATTACTTATAAAGGAAATTCCTGCAACAAAAGATTCTCTTAAAACTGTTATAAAAGGTCGTAAAGATGCAACTGCAATTGTTAAACAACAAGATGATCGTTTATTAGTAGTTGTTGGTCCTTGTTCTTTACATAGTAAAGATTTAGCCTTAGAATATGCTAAATTATTAAAACCTTTAGCTGATGAATTATCAAATGATTTAGTAGTGGTTATGAGAGCTTATTTAGAAAAACCAAGAACAACTGTTGGTTGGAAAGGTTTAATTAATGATCCTGATTTAAATGATACTTTCAATATTAATAAAGGTTTACGTTTAGCTAGACAAGTTTTCGTTGATTTAACTGATTTAGGTTTACCAATTGGTTCTGAAATGTTAGATACAACTTCACCTCAATATTTATCTGATTGCTTATCTTTTGGTGCAATTGGTGCTAGAACAACTGAATCTCAATTACATAGAGAATTAGCTTCAGGTTTATCATTCCCAATAGGTTTTAAAAATGGTACTGATGGTTCATTAGGTGTTGCAATTGATGCAATTCAAGCTGCTAATAATTCTCATCATTTTATGGGTGTCACTAAATCTGGTTTAGCTGCAATTATTACAACTAAGGGTAATGATTCATGTTTCGTAATTTTACGTGGTGGTAAAAAAGGTACTAATTATGATGAAAAATCAGTTCAAGAAGCAAAGGAAGCATTACCTGAAGGTAAAACAATTATGATTGATTGTTCTCATGGTAACTCAAATAAAGATTATAAAAATCAACCAAAAGTTTGTACTGAAGTTGCAAGACAAGTCTCAAATGGTGAAAAGGCAATTATTGGTGTTATGATTGAATCAAATATTAATGAAGGTAATCAAAAAATTCCAAAAGATTTATCTCAACTTAAATATGGTGTCTCCGTTACTGATGCTTGTGTTAACTTTAAAGATACTGAAATAATGCTTAGAGAATTAGCTGATGCTGTAAGAGCAAGAAGAGCTCTCAATAAATAATTATTGTAATTACTATACATTTAATATTATTCTTGTTACATTTACATTTTATAATACTCTTACATAACATCTAACTCATTCACAGTCTATGTTTTTACTGTACCTTCCTCTCTATTTATATGACTAAATCTCTTTCTAAAAAATAATATTTTTTTTTTTCACACTTACTTCCTAATTAGGTAATGGTGATAAATCTTACTTTCTAAATTTCATCGATTCACCAATTATGACTCTTTCTTTGAACCATATCTCAAATAATCAACCAAACAACCATGCCTGTAGTTCATGTTATTGATGTTAAGTCAGGTAACTTACAATCACTTGCAAATGCAATTATTTCACTTGGATTTGAAGTTAAATTTATTACTCATGGTTCAGATCCAATTTTAGAGAGTTGTGAAAGATTAATTTTACCAGGTGTTGGTAATTTTGGTCATTTCGTTAAAGAATTACATTCAAGAGATTTTATCGAACCTTTGAAAAAATATATTCAATCTGGTCGTCCAATAATGGGTATTTGTGTTGGTTTACAAACATTATTCGAATCAAGTGAAGAAAGTGAAGGTATTGTTGGTTTATCAATTATACCTGGTAAATTATCAAAGTTTAATCCATCTAAAAAGAGTGTTCCTCAAATAGGTTGGAATTCAGTTACTTTAACAAATGAAAATGATAAAGAACTTTATGGAATTTCACCATTTTCAAAATATTATTTTGTTCATTCATATGCTGCAATATGTTCAGATAATGAAATTAATAAATTAAAGGAAAATGGTTGGAATTTAGCATTATGTACTTATCTCGATGAAACTTTTATTGCAGCTGTTTCAAAAGATAATATTTTTGCAACTCAATTTCATCCTGAAAAATCAGGTAAAGCAGGTCTTAAAGTTATTAAATCATTTTTAAATGATATTAAATCATCACCGATTAATAATGAATTAAAATTAGATTCCATTAATAATAATATTGAAAAAACAGAAACTGGTTTAACTAGAAGAATCGTTGCTTGCTTAGATGTAAGGACAAATGATTCAGGTGATTTAGTTGTTACAAAAGGTGATCAATATGATGTTAGAGAAAAAGATGATAATGGTAATAGTAATGTTAGAAATTTAGGTAAACCTGTAGAAATGGCAGAAAAATACTATTTACAAGGTGCAGATGAAGTTACATTCTTAAATATTACATCATTTAGAAATTCTCCAATTAAAGATTTACCAATGTTAGAAGTTTTGAGATTAAGTGCCAAAACATGTTTTGTACCATTAACTGTTGGTGGTGGTATTAGAGATGTAATTGATCCTGATGGAACTAAACATTCAGCATTAGAAGTTGCTTCAATGTATTTTAATGCAGGTGCAGATAAAGTTTCAATTGGTTCAGATGCAGTTCGTGCAGCTGAAGATTATTATTTAAATAATAATAAAGGTTCAGGTAATTCACCAATTGAAACTATTTCTAAAAGTTATGGTGTTCAAGCAGTTGTTATTTCAATTGATCCAAAAAGATTTTATATTGAAGATCCAAATAAATGTAAATATAAAACAATTAAATCAAATATTAAAGGTCCAAATGGTGAAGAATATTGTTATTATAAAGTAACTTCTCAAGGTGGTAGAATGGTTCATGAATTAGGTGCAGTTGAATTAGCAATTGCTTGTGAAAATTTAGGTGCAGGTGAAATTTTACTTAATTGTATTGATAAAGATGGTTCAAATTCAGGTTTCGATTTTGAATTGATTAATATGGTTAAATCAAATGTTTCAATTCCTGTTATTGCATCATCTGGTGCAGGTAATCCTCAACATTTTGTTGATGTTTTCCAAAATACTAAAACTGATGCTGCTTTGGGTGCTGGTATGTTCCATAGAGGTGAATATAAAGTTAGTGATGTTAAAGACTTTATGACTAAAAATGGTTTATTAGTTAGAGTTGATAATACTCAATTGTAAATAATACTAAATAGTAAATTTTATAATAGTAATACAGTAAATAGATTTTGAAAATGTTGACAAATTCAATAACCCTACAACGATTTTTTATTTAAATAATTATTGTGGTTTTATACCATTTTATATCATATTATGATTTTAATATCATGTTTGCCATATTCTGAAATCAATGATTTTTACTTTTTAGGTGGCTCGTCATATTTTCCCTTTCTTCATTTTTTTAATTTCTCTTTCACTAATCACTTTTACACCCTTTAAATAATACCAAATAGTAAAGAAATGGTTTCTACACACTACTGTAACGTTCGATCATACATTATAAGCATATAAACTTCCTCTATTACAATATCTTCAAAAAAAGGTACCTCAATACAACATGATGAATGTTGTAATATCTCACTCACACACACGGTAAAAATCTATTTCTAAAAATTTAGATTTAATACAGTAGAAATTATACAAGTTTTAATACAAATTTTATATTTTAAATATAAGAATTGATTCAATGTTTTTCTTCAAATTCTTCAATAAAATCTAATCTTTTCTCAATCTTTTCTTCATCTCCAATTTTAATACCTGCACTTACACTGAATTGTCCACCACAACCAATTATTTCAATATCATGTTCCTTAGTTGCAGTATTATCAATTCTTGTAGGTTTTTCAACATCATCATCTAAATTACCTAAACCAACTGCATAAGTATCTGCAAAACCCCATGAATAAACAAATCCATCTTTGGTAATTGCTAAAGAGTGATGAGAACCACATGTGACTGTTTTAATGGGTGGTAATGTAGTAATTTTAGTTGGTTTTGGTAAACAACGTACATTACCATTATCATCAGTAATACAATCATCAATTGGTAATTTATCCTTTTCAATACCAATTTCTTTCATATCATATCTACCAAAGGTATAAACTTCACCATCTGCTGATACAGCTAATGAATGATGTTCACCACCTGTAATATAAACAATATTTTTACCTGTTAATTCTTTAATTTCAGTTGGTTTTGTAACAACTGCACCATCATCAATATTCATATCAATACCACATTGACCATATTGATTAAGACCCCATGATAAAACTTTACCATCTTTAGTAATTGCAAAACTATGGAATTCACCAGATCCAATAAATTTTATATTTTTTAAACTAAATGATCTTGGCTCTAATGATGACATTAATGATCTTTCTAAAATTTTACGTCCAAGTTGATATTGTTGACCGTTACCCCATGCATAAACCCATCCTTTAGAATCTAATGCTAAAATATGATCCTTACCTGCAACAATTGATACAATATCTTCTAAAACATCAATTTTAACAGGAGTTCTTTGAATTTTAACAGATTTAGAAAATCCTAAAATACCTTCATTATTTCTAAATGTACCCCATGCCCAAACATGACCATTTTCTAATAAAATAACAGATAAATTATCACTTGCTGCTAGTTTAACAATTTTAACATCTTTTGGTAATCCTTCAACTTTACCAGGTGTTGATTCAAATTCATTTAAATCACCATCTTCATCATCATCATCATCTGCATCCATATCTTTCAATCCCTTATCACCAGTTTGAGTAGTTTCTCTACCTAAAACAGCAGAATCATTATTACCCCATGACCAAACATTATTATCTTTATCTAATGCTAAAACATGCATACCACCAACTGCAAAATCAACAATGCCAACATCTTCCTTTCCCAAAAATGGATTTAATCTTGGTCTTTTAACTTCTTTAGTCTTAGCATCCGGTCCTAAACCTAATTCACACATTGAACCTGAACCCCAAACAAAAACATCCAATGGAGTTTTATTTGATTGAGGTTTTTCATTGATTGATTTATAACGTGATGCTCTAATTGATTCAAAACTATGATGTTCATCTGGTTTGGATTTCTTGGTTGGACCTGGGGTAGTGTTACCTTCAGAGACCAGGCCAGTTGCCTTTCTTTTTCTAACTAATCTAGCCATTTCTTTGTAGATTCAATGGTACAATGCGTAAATAAAATCAGATCATTCAAAAAACAAGAACATCAAATCATGGAACCAGAAAAACTGCAGCCTTCCTATTTAGGAAAGAGCATGAAAAAAATTTTTTCTTTTAAGGGAAATTTGAAATTTTTCATTAATAAGTTCATTAGACTGGTTATAAAAAATATTCTACTGTAATATTGGGTTAAGAGATAACTATGGCTAAAGTATCAGTTAAGGACGTTAAAAATAAAAATAAGAGCGTTCCTTTATATAGGGATATTGCCGCATCTGGTGGTAAGTTAAAGGCTCCATCATCTAAATATAAAGCTATTGTCTATGAAAAGCAACAAAATGAAAATAATAATGATGACGGTGATGATGGTAAGGATGAATTTGATTTGGATGCAGTTGCATCTCGTCGTGTTTTGCAACTTGCACGTGAACAACAACAAGAAATTGAGGAAGAAGAAAATTTTAATGAAGTTGCAACTAAACCAAGATTTGAATTAATTCATGCAGAATCAGATAATGAAGATAATGATGAAGAAATTGAGGAAGATTATGAAGAAGAAGTTATTGAAGTTGATGAATCTGATTTAAATCCTTCTGAAGTTGCTATGTTTGAAATGTTCTTCAAAGCTAAACAAGGTAATAATGTACCATTTGAACCAATTAATTTAGCTGATAAAGTTATGGAAAAAATGGAAGAAGCAAGAAGAAATGCAGAATTTGAAGGAGAAGAGGGTGAAGAGGAAGATGATGAAGAGGAAAAACCAGGAAATGGTGTCTATTTACCACCAAGGGTTATTGAAGCATATCAAAAAGTTGGTGAATCATTAAGAGCATGGAAACATGGTAAATTACCTAAATTATTCAAAGTGTTACCAAGTATTAAAAATTGGGAAGATTTATTATATGTTACAGCACCAGAAATGTGGACACCTAATGCAGTCTATGAAGGAACACGACTATTTATATCTAATTTAACAGCTGCAAAGGCAGAAAAATTTGTTAGATTAGTTTTATATCCAAGATTCCGTCTAGATATTGAATCAAGTGAAGATCATAAATTAAATTATCATATTTATCAAGCAATTAAAAAATCATTATATAAACCAGCAGCATTTTTTAAAGGATTTTTATTCTTATTAGTTGAAGATCAATGTACAGTTCATGAAGCAATGATTGCAGCATCAGTTTTAAAGAAAACTTCTATACCTGTACAACATGCAGCAGTTGCATTATCATGGTTATTAGAACAAGAATTTTCACCAGCTGCTACTGTTTTCATTAGAGTTTTAATTGAAAAGAAATATGCATTACCATATCAAACAATTGATGATTTAGTTTTCTATTTTATGAAATTTAGAATTGTTACAGATAGAAAATTTGAAATTAATAATGAAGATGATGGAGATTTTGATATTGATATTGATATTACACAACAGAGGAAATTACAACAAGCACCTCCATTACCTTTAGTATGGCATAAAGCATTTTTAGGATTTGCTCAAAGATATAAAAATGATATAACTGATGATCAACGTGATTTCCTTATGGAAGTTGTTAGACAACGTGGACATCGTGATATTGGACCTGAAATTAGAAGAGAATTATTAGCAGGTAAGGCTAAGGAACTCCCACAAGCTAAGGCAAACAAAGTTGATGAAGATGATATTATGTCATATTTCTAATTATTACCTTCTTAGTATAATATATCTTATAATACAAACATTCTATAAAGTTTTATCTTTTTGTAATTTTAACGAATAAAGTGGAATAAATTAATTTATTACCATTATTATCATTCAATTTTAAATATCTATAACCATGATTTAAGTCATCAATTTTACCACACCAATTTGCAACTATTATACTTGAATTATTAACTTTAACAATATTATTTACTTTATTAATAACTGTTGTATTTTCCTTTAAACACTTAACGGTAATTTTAATAAATGATAAATCATGTTCATTTGTCTTATAATTGACTCTGCATGCAATATTCCATCTCGGTGAAAATGCATTAAGTGGATTCTCTGCTAATCTTGATTTAAATTTAACATTCCAATTTGGTGCTGTTGAAAAATTATCAGTATATTTCATTTTAATACTCCCCGTTGAAGTAACTATATTTTTCTCAACTTCATCCTCAAGATCAACTTTATTACATGTTTCATCAACAGTTTCACGAGTTGTTTTATTATTAAAATGTACTATTTCTCCATTAACTGGTAATATATTAAATAATTCAATTTCAACCCATGGAGTATATGAATTATTACTTGATAAATCTTCAGGTTTTGGTAATTGTTGACCAGATATAATACTAATCTCAAAATGTTTATTAATTGTATATTCTAATTTATTTAAATTTTCAATCTTAATTAATTCTTTACTTAGACTGTTATTTTCTGAAATTAATAGTGATTCAGGTTTTAATCTATAACCATTAAAATTCTGAAAGAAAGCTTCATTTAATTGTTGTCCAATATCCCAAATTTGCCAATTTGTAGCTACCATTTGACAACCTAATTGCCAAAAAGTTATTGGATTAAAATTATCAGATTTATAATGTACAACAGATGGATAGATTCTAATCATACCTCTTTTATTATGTTTTATAATTGAGTTTTTCTTTATTTTATCACGTAGCAGATTTGATAATGATCTATCACTAAATGAGAAAACATGGTTAAAAGTTTTAGACTCAGGTAAGGAAAAATTTCTAAATTTTATACCAGTCAAGTATGGACAGGATGCAGATAATTCAGGTATAATAAAATAGTTAGAACTTGGAACAAATTTTTTATGCTGTTTTGAAGATTGATTATTATCATCAGATTGTGTTGAGAATGAAGAATGTGATGTTGTTGTTTGTTCAAGTATGATTGTTTCCTTTGATTTTTTCACTTTCAGTAAAATTTTATGTTTTAATTCATTAGGTGATGGCAATGTTGAAACATCATTAATTGGAGTCGTTATTAACTTATCACTAAATATTGATTTCATAATATTTAAACATTGTTGTTGATTTTCTGGTGAACATTTGATTTCCAATGATATTATTAATGGAAACGGGGTTATGATGAATGCATATTTATGTATTATATCAATAACTAATTCAAAATCAATTGATGTAGTTAATGTATGACCATGTGTTACAATTGGACCTGATTCACCATCCCATATATCAATTTCAATACTTCTACAACCACGCTGTAGTGCATTAATATAACCTTCAATTGATGAAGTCCCATGAATTTGCTTCCCTAATAAGTAAGTGTTATGAGATGATGATATAAAATAATCAGTTAACGGACGTGAGTAATATTCAGATGATTCACATGATGGGGTATTCAATGTTGGTGGTGATAAATTACTATGAAGATAATTATTTAAATTATTTTGTGTCATATAAGAATTATTTGTTGCAAATTTACTAAATATTGAAATTGGATCAATTGAATCTTCATGTTGTACATTTTTCAAAAATGATGTAAATTGTTCAATATTCATTTGATCATTAATTATATTATCCAAATCAGGTCGCTTTTTCAATTTCAATACAAATTTTTGAAATTGAGGGAATGTTAAATAACCTGATTTATCAACATCACATTCTTTAAACAAATTATAAAGATAAGTATCATTGATAAATATTTGTAAATCATTAGTCAATTGTAGGATATCATTAAATGATAAACGATCTCTATTCTTGTAAAGTGAATGATTAAGTAAAGATCTTTCATTTTTCAATATGTTATTGAGTGTATTGTAAATTAAATTAAAGTTTGACTTTGTTATAGTTATGATATGTAAAATTTTTAAATCTGTATGTAATGAAGGAGATTTTGAAGGTTTGGTATAAATTATTGAAATCCATAAATTTTGATATTGATTGGATATATTAAACTGTTCTCTATAATTTCTAGCATCATCACCAACACGTATACTTTGTATTCTATCAATTGAAAGAGAAGATGAAGTCCATGACAATGTATTATTTAAAATTGTAAACCGTCGAAGAGTTTGCTTTCTACGAGTTATTCTTATCATATCAATCCCCGGGGAAATAAGTATTTGTGGAATAATAGAGTTCTCATCACTCTTTTCCATCTGAGTATCATCAATGTTAACATCGATTTCTATGTTATCCATCACCACTGAAGAGAAAAAGGTGTCAAGTAAAGATGGTATTATTTTTTTTTTTAAATATAATTTTTCATTAAAATATAACTAAACATCTTTATACAGAAAAACAGTTACGGGCGCTCCAGTAATTTTATCGATTTTTTAGTGGACATTCTGTGAAGTATTGAGAGTCACAGCCAATAGGCAGGGGGTAGAATCTTTAAAATGTAACTGAGATATAAAATTCAGCCGTAAATGAAGTATTTCAGTTAAAATGCGGTCAGTGTAGGAATAGTTGTGTTTAAAAGTTATAGATGTTATAGAGTTATAAATGATATTCTCAATTAACTAATTGGATTGTAGACGAAGTCTCTTTGGGGACCAATCTGTTAAGGCTTTACTACGTCCATAATAATGCCTTTCATAACCTTTCTTTTCATTATTATCATCGTAAAAATCAATTTGAGCAGAATCATAACCTGTAAATGAGATTTTTGGTAATACAGCTAAATCATAAACCTGTACAGGATTAGCAAGCATTGTAAATATTTTATAAGAGAATTTTTGATCTGCATCAACATTTGGACCAAATATCTCTCTATTAAGTTGAATTGATGATTGATCAAGATTTGAATTTTTCAATGATGTAAAGAAAACAAATTGATGAAGTGTATTCATATATTCGAAAGCGGAATCTGTTAAGATTGATGAACCAGTAAATTGAATACGTGGAGCACCCGATGCATCAACATCTGAGAATTCTTTTTCCCAATCTATTGATTTAATTAAATCATTTTGTGAATATATGATAAAAGTAATACGTGCAATAATTCTAGCGATTAATGGATGATAAGCCTTTGCTCTGAAAATACTTGGAGTAAAACTTAATCTTCTAGAATAATGATCAGCCCAATCAGGAGAATTCAAATCAGCATCTATACCAAGCCAAACTTTAGTTGGTAAAGTTGATAATTTATACCAATGTTTAATTGGTTTAACATCAGTTGTATCAATATCAGCATATACACCACCATGAAGGAAGACAAGTAAAAATTTTAAGAATTCATATTTAAGTCTATCATGAGGAAGCATTCTTAAAGCATCAACAACTTCAGGAACAAGTGGTCTCATTAAATCAGCAACAATATCTTCAGCATCCTTTAATGATAAGAGGATATGTTCATGATCAGGATTAGCAGTTGCCCATCTATTAATTAATTCTTTACAAGCACTTGGGAATTCTTCTTCCTTTTCATTTTCATTTCCACCTTCTTTAGATGTTGAATCAACATTTGAAGTTTTCCAAAGTTGTAAGATATTATTCTCAACTGGATCATTTGGATTATAAGGGAAATGAAATAACATTCTATCAAGAATTGAAGTCATTTGGAAAGAGTTTCTTGGAGGTGGAGAGGTTAATACTTTACCATTATGATCATAAATTGTTACTGGTATTTCTTGAATATTATTATCAGTTTTAGATGATTGTCTTAATGCAGCTGCAGTATCGAAAGCATGTTGAATATCAGGAGAGTGAACAGATGGGTGTAAGATATTGACTGAGATGATATTCAAGAGAGTGAATACAACTATAGTCGATACCAATACATAACGAAGAGTCATTATCACTCTGTAACTTACTTGAAAGAGATACAATCCTAGTTTAAAGAATATATATACAATCAGTGGACAATACCAATGTCTTTTTCACATTTATAAACAGAACTGAAAAAAACTGGAATTTTTCAATTTCATCGCGTTTCTCTTTATGGAATGCTCAGTGTCAGTTGCTGTTGTTATTGTTAGCTTTAGTATATATCTATTTCTTTCTTTTATATTATATATATACACAGACAATGGTTGAGATAGGTCCTGTACGTAGGAGAAGATCCGTTCTATCTGGATGTGCCGCTATAGCTGTTATTGCTGCTCTCTTCGTTATTGGTTCTCACCTTTTCACTAAATCAATTTTTATTGATATTCCTCAATTTAGCACTGTTGACGATGATGATTCAGCTGCCGTTGAAGCTGCAAAGAAAGCTGATACTCTAATTCCTGAAATTAATCATATGCTTAATGATCCAGCTCCTCTTCGTGATTTATACCTATCTAATAAACATCAAGGTTATGTTAATTATGGCTCAACAGGTAATATGCCAAATGATGGTATAAATTATTTGAAAAATTCAATTAAGGGTCATAATCAGAAAAATAAAAATGATAATAAAGATAATAAAAATAAAAATCAAAATGATGATGGTAAAGTTGATAGTGCAGAATCAGATGCAAATGATAGATCAATACCATTATCTGATGTCTATATCCCTGATGAGGAAGCTTTCTCTAAAATTAAAACTGAAGAATTTATTAAAGGTGATATAACATTCCAAAATTTCTTTTCTCATATACTTAAATTGATCTCTCATAATCATTTATCATTCCCACTTAAACGTAGAATGCAATTAGAGAATGGTAAACCAGTTATTGATAATGTCCTTTTCTATGAATATCCTGAGGATAGATTAAGTGAACAAGATTTATATCAATTTTTTGATTTCCCACAAAATTTTATTGATGATTTAAAGATTAAACATGAAAATGTCGTTCGTGGTATACCTGATATTGTACCTCATTTCTATAAAGGTGATGGTTATGTTGTTGTTGGTGGTGGTATATATTCTTGGTATGCTCTTTTAGGTATTGAAACTTTACGTAAAGTTGGTTCAACTTTACCAGTCGAAGTTTTCTTACCTGATAGAAATGATTATGAATATGAATTTTGTGATAAAATTTTACCAAAATTAAATGCAAGATGTATTGAAATGTCAACCATTTTTGATGCAGACAGTTTAAAAGGTTTTGATGTTCAAGGTTATCAATATAAAGCATTTGCCTTATTAGCTTCATCATTTGAGAATGCTTTCCTCTTAGATAGTGATAGTTATCCAGTTCAAAATCCCGATGTTTTATTTGAATCTGAATTATATGATGAATATAAAATGATCACTTGGCCTGATTTTTGGAGAAGAACAACTTCACCAATTTTCTATGAAATTAGAAAAACTGAAATTGGTATGGTTCCAGTTAGACATTTAAATGATTTCTTTATTTCACCTGAATATTTATCTTATAAACAAGGTGATGATATTACAACTGATGTAACATATCATGATAGAGCAGGTACAATTCCAGATTTTACAACTGAATCAGGTGAAATGTTAATTAATAAAAGGTTACATTTTAAAACACTTATTTTAGCACTGTATTATAATCATGATGGTCCTTATGGTTATTATCCACTCTTATCACAAGGTGGTGCAGGTGAAGGTGATAAAGAAACTTTTGTTGCATCTGCTAATTATTTTGGTTATAAATATTATCAAGTTAATAAAAAACCTGAAAGATTCTTTGGTTGGTTTAATGAAGCTCAAAATTATGAACATTCAACAATTGTTCAATATAATCCATTAACTGATTATAAACTTTTACAAAAAACAAAGGAACAAATGAGGAAAGATATTGAAACTGAAAAGGAAAACTTTGTCTATGATTATAATAAATATTTCTCCAACGTTTTCACATCTGCAACTCTGGATCCAATGTTTTATCATGTTCATGATCCAAAGATGGATCCATTTAAGATTATGGATAAGAGATGGACCGAAAATCTTGAAGGTAAAAAGATTCGTAATATGGGTGAAGATTTCCCAAGAGTTAATTTTGATCTTGAATTATTTGTTTGGGGTACAATTAATCACTATATATGTGAATTAAGATTAGAATTCAATGCATTTGATGGTAAAAACTGGGGACTGTTATGTAAAGATTTCATGCCAGAACAACTAAACTACTTACGTCAAAGTTCAAAGAAAATTTATGACGCGTACGATACAAATAACGTTGTTGAACAAATTCAAGGTGGTCGTATCTGGAAATAGGTGTACACTTCTTCTTCTTCTTCTTCTTAGTATATTATATATACTTTATATCTACATAAGTATATCTTTGTAATGGACAAATATTCATATTTAAAAGACTATGCAAAAGAATTAAAGGCTAACTTGAAAATTCATAAAGGTGAAGCAATTGTAAAAGGTAGTGAGATTGAATCACAATTTAAAACATATCAAAAATTACAACGATTGTTTAAACATGTTGATAAAAGAGGTGTTAAAGAATATGAGAAACATATTGATAGTTTTTATAAGAGAATAGAGGAAAAGAGGAAATTAGAGATGAAAGATCAAGTAGAGAAAGTTATAGAGGAGGAAAAAAAGGTAGAAGAACCTATACTGAGTAGTGATCATCAAGAGGAAGAACCGGAGAACGAAGAGGAAGAGGAAGAAGACATAGACATAACGGAAGTAGGACCGACACCACAATTAAATGGACGAGTGCTTTCTTTATTTGATATTGTAACATCCCCTGATAAAACTCCTAAGAGACATTTTGGTAATTCTTCACGTAAATTATCATTCGGTGAAAGTGAAGTTAATGAAGTTAATGAAGTTAATGAAGTTAATGAAATAACTATTTTTAATAATGATAATGAAACTCCAAGATATTTACGTACACAAGCGGATAGATTAAGAGGAGTTGGAGTTGTAATGGATGGTCGAATAATTGATGAAAATATAGCTGGTTCAACACTTGAGGAACCAAGTCCTATATTACAGAGACATGGACGTAGTATTTTTGATATAAGGAAAGATTTGGTTGGATTGAAGAGAAATTTGACTGATTTAATGGAAGAAGCACAGGAAGAGGAAGAAATAAAGATTGACAATGGAAAAGAAGTAAAGAAAGAAGGAGAAGGAGAAGGAAAAGGAGAAGGAGAAGGAGAAGGAGAAGCAGAGTATAATATAAGTATAGAAAAGAATGATGGTGATGTAGGTGAAGTTTATGATCCACATGCCAAATTACGTGCTAAGATTAAAACTAATAAAAGACAAACAAGAAGAGCTAAATTGAAAACAGATAATATCAATGATTATGATAAATTGGATAGTATGGACATCCATGCATTAGCATTTGGTGATATTAAAAGTATTGAAAAGAATGAAAACATGAACCGAATAATTGAAGATGATGAAGATTCTGATGAATATGAAAGAAGGGATATCGAAGAATTAAAGATCGAATTGGGTAATGCAACATCTAAGGGTAAACATCCACTTTCAAATAATTTTGTTAGATTAAAGATAAATAAACGTGGTAGGTTTAAACGTAGACACTAACTTTTTATAAAGAATATTATTATACAATACACATTAATATTAAGCATTAATTAATTCCAACATACCTATTATACGTTCAGCATCTTGAGCTTTCTTAATTTCAATATCAATTTTTTTCTGTAAATTTAAAATTAATTCACCAAGTACAGGTTTTCTTGAAATTAATTCATCATACATTTCAAGAATACTAATAATATAATCATTTATAATACTAACATTTCTAACATCTTTAATTGATTTAACACACCAAGTTAATAAAGGTTCTAACGAAGTTTCATCACGATTTGATAATGCATTATGAATTTTACCTTTCTTTTTCAATTCCTCTAAACATGTAACTGTGAACTCTTTCTCTAATCCATCCTCTAATGCACTATTAAGTGCATCTGACCAACGAAATGCATTTAAATTTTTTTCAAATGGTTGTAATTTTTTATATTTGACCTTTTCATCAATAACATAATGTTCACCTTCACCTTTAAAATCAGAACCTTTAGTATTTCTATCAAATGCATGAGATTTATTACTATTTTTCTTACTATTATTATTATTAATTGCATTTATATCAATTTTATCATCATTTAAAGAATTTTTTTTTGTTCTAATTGTTAATAAGCCAGAATTTAAACCAACAACTAAATGTTTAAAATCAGGAGATACACCACAACTTAAAACACCTGAACCAAATTTCCAACCGAATTTAACATCCCAATTAGTTGTACTTGTATCAAAAACTTTAACATGACCATCAATCGAACCAACTAAGATACCTCTTTCACCTGCACTACTTAAACAAGTAACAGTTTTATTAAAACTATGTAAAGATCTTGACATTTTACCAGCAATTAAATCCCATTGTTTAATAACACCTTCACCAGCTGATACAATACTAGTTGAATTAATTGAAAGTAAATCTTCAACAGGTGAAGATTGATTGAATTTAATAATTGGATCATTATTACCAATTCTAATATCAAATATACGTATATAATTATCATAACAACCAGTTGCAATTAAATTTGGAGAATTTTCTAAAAATGTACCAGATCTAATATAATCATCATGATTATTGAAAGAAATGATTGGTTTTTGAGATTGTGAAATATCATAAATTCTAGCAACTCTATCATCAGAACAAGTTAATAAATTAGTATTGATAGTTGGATGGAATTTAGTTATATGAGTTGGATGAGATGATGGAGTAATTGTAACTAATAAAGTTCTTGGATGATGTGCATCGAAAATTTGTACAAGACCAGATGCATCACCTGCAACTAACAATTTACCATCATGTCTAAATTCACCACAATAAACTGTATCTTTAAATCTAGTAAAGTTTTTGACAACTTTCCTCGTCTTTGAGGAGAATACTTGAACTCTAGTTGAAGAAGTAATTGCAAAATCATGTGGTGAATTTGGATCAAAATTTATATGTGTAATTGCATTATGTTCCTTAACAAGTTGAGAATTGGTGAAACCTTTCCAAAAACGTTGTTCAGGAGATATTTGTGCAGTGACGGTTGGAGTCCTCACCACCTGTACTCTCTCTCTATTAGCAGACATTGTCTATGTTGAAGTACTATATATACTTTACTACTTTCTTCTGTAACTGTTAGTTAAATAAAATTTTTTAAACTCTTTCCTAATATAGAGAAAGTGAAAAATTTAAAAAAATATTTTGTGCTCGGAAATTTGGGGAGTTTCTGTATGGCCATGGTTACATGGGAAATTCCGAGAGTGGTGTAAATGGATGGATGGATGGATGGTGCATGCATTCTTCTGGGACTGTAGTAGTAGAACAGCAGAAGACAATGATGTTGACGATAACTAGACAGAGAAAGGTGTTCAATGTGTTCAATGGATTTAAAGGACGTTATTACTCTTTGAGCAAGGATGATATTAAGAACCAACCATCTCTGAATCATTTCCAAAAAGAGATTGAACAAGCTGAGCCAAAGGATGTGAAGAAGGATGTAAATGAAGTTAATGAAGTTAAAGACATTAATGACATCGCAAAACCGCCAACTTTTTTTCAATCACCAACTCCTCCAACTCCTTTCAAACCAGTAAATACAACACCACCAATTGTACCACCAGTTTTACCTGTTAAACAATCAAAATTTATGTATATTTTCTATGCATTAGCATTTTTATCAACTGCTTATATTGGAGTTGATATATTGAATGCTTTAATACCTTCAAATACTGATTATATAAGTGAAGAAACATTAGAATTATTAGGTAAAGCCATTGAAAATGAATCAAAAAATGATATTAATAAATCAATTGAATTTTATTTAAGAGCTTTAAAACAATTAGATGAAGAAGAAGTTGAACATATAACTCCATGTTATACATCAATTTGTATTAGAATTGCACAATTATTTGAATTTGAGAAAAAATTTGATAAAGCTTTAAATATTTATAAAGAATTAAGTGAATGTTATCTTAATGCAATTGTTAATAGAGATGAATTTTCAACATTAAATAAAAATGAAGCATTTGATTTTGCAATTTTAAGAAGTTTGACAATTTCAATTAAATATGCAAATTTATTACCTGAGGAAGATGTTGAAATTGCAAAGGAAAATTTATTATTTAATATTGTTGAAGCTCAAAAGAGAATTGTTGAACATTATCCACCATTTTTATCAATTTTAAATGATATTAATAATAGAAATATTTTATCATTAATTACATCAAATTTAGAGCAATCAATTAGTCATCTGTCATCTGAGGAACAAGAGAAAATTTTGAAAGAAAAAATTAAAAATCCAATTGTTTTACCATTATATACAACTGAACAAACACCTGAAAATAAATTACTTGGATTAGATGTTAAAGCATGGCCAGTTTTTACTAGAGTTTTAGTAAATGCAAAGGATATGTATTCTAATTTATGTATTGAATCAAATGATTTAAGTAATGCAATTTCAAGTTTAACAAGTAATTCAGTTATAATTCAAAGATGTTTTGATCATCCATCAAGATTAACTTTAACTTTAAGTAAATTAGGAGTTGTTTTACAAATGAATTATGAAAATATTAGTAATAATTTCCCCAAAGGTGAAGATATTGATATATTATCAAATAATCAACATATGAAATCTGATATTTCATCAAATGAATTAAAGAAAGTTGTACTTGCATCAACAACAACTGAATCAAAGAGAATTTTCCTTAAAGTTTTATCACTATGTGATACAATGAAGAAGCAAGAACAAGCAATGAGAGGTAATAATCAATTAGGTAATTCAGGTGAATGGGAAGCAATGTTTAAACCTGCATTAGATAAATCAGAAATGGTTTCAACTGCTTCATTAGGTATGATTAGTTATCAAGAGGGTAAATTAACTGATGCATTGGTTTATTTTAAAAGGGCTAAAATTTTAGCAAATAAATTAAAGGATAATGACTATGTTGATGATATTAATGGATGGATTGAAATAATTCAAAATTAATAATATCATAACTTACAATGAAACAAAACTTGTTTATAATGACGATTAATAATATACTAATAGTATTATATATATAAATAAAGCAATAGAAAAGAACTGTAGTAAATGAATACGAATACGAATACGAATATGAGTATGAATATAAAATAACTAATTCCAGTTATCAGTTAAAGCACTATCCTCTGGATCATAACTAAATAATTCGGAGAAATACAGTAATAAAACTGCAAATATATTAACCCAATTCCAAAATTGCCATGTATGAATTGGCATTATTGACGAAGATGATGAATTATTAATTATATCATTTGAAAATAATTCAACAAATTTATTATGCAACCAAAGATAAAGATGAGTTTCTTTATCAATTTCATAATTATATTGAATCATTAAATTTGTATAAACTGCAATTATAATACATGGTGAGTATAGATAAATTAACCTACTAGAAGGAGATTGTTGAGGTTTTTCATTAATATTATTTTTATTAATTGATGATAAAATTGGTATAATTTTAGTTGCTGCAAAGAATACTAGAATTCTAAATGCTAATTGAGTTAAAATTGAGAATGTTAAATTATTAATACTGATTTTAAAGAAATCCCATAATGGATCAAATGAATTTGGAAAATGTTCGAAAAGGAAATTAATTAAATCTTCACTTATTTGATTAAATTTATTGAAAAATAAAACAATTTTACTATTCTTATTTGAAATTAATTTATCAATCCAACTTTCCTTTAAATTTTGTAAGAAATAGTTAATTTTAAAATATTCTAAATAATGAGTTAATTTAATAATTATTATATTCTCATTATTTAAGTTCAATCCCTTGGCTTGATTATCAATTTTTTTAAATTCATTGAAAACAAATTTAAACAGTGAACTTATATTATCATTAGATAATTCAGGGAACAATTCATAACAGCATTTAATAATATACGCAACCATTAATGAACTCTCTAAAGTTGTTGCTCTATTAAAATAAATTGCATAAAATGTAATTAAGATTGTTAAAGTGAAAACAGAACCTAATAATGAAGCACTGATTAATCCAACATTTTCCAAATCAATTAATGGTGATACATAAATTTTGCCAACAAAATAGAAACTTGTTGATAAAATACATGAACTTAATATAAGATTTAAAATTGACCAAGTATCTGATTTATTTTTAACAAAATATTGAAATAGTTGACCAATTGCTTGAATTGATAATAATGAACAAAAACCTTCCAGTATTGTAAATAATGGAGTTGAATTAATTAAGAAAATTTTCCAAAATTGTATAATGTAAGTCCACCAAATATTTTTCAAAAATGAATCATTAATGACAATTTTTTCATCACCATTATTGAAAACTGTTAAGAAAAATGATAATAAAGTTGGTAACAATAAATGTTGTAAATAATATAAGAAACTTGAAATAAATCTATTATATTTTAACATTCTAAATGTTGCTAATCCAAAATATATTATTAAAATTGTTAATGAATAACTTAATCCACAATTTAATCCACCAACTTCAAAACTAAGTGGAATTGTTAAGATAATATATATCAAATAAACAGTAGCAAACAGCACACGCACACATCGTATAAGAGTATCGTCTGTTGAAGGTATCTGATACTTTCTCTTCATCTTTGTCTATATCAGATAAGATAAATATCTATATAATCAATCACCTACTGACTTAATAACAACTATCACCATTTCCTCAAAAAAATTTTTTTTTCAGTGATGTTTCATGTTAAAAAAAATTTGTTAGTAAATACTAGTGTTTTTTACTTACTTAACAGACACAAACACAGGGAAGATGACTCAGAAACCAGTCAAGAGGAAGTTTGGAAGAGAGGAGAAGAGAGTGGTTACTAGAACTTCTAGAAGAAGAGAAAAATTTGAAGAAAATAATGAAAGAATGGATCGAAGTGATATATGTGAAGATGGCGGTAGTGGTGATGAAGAGGAGGATGATGAAGAAGAGGAAGTTGAACGTACAATTGCAATTAAGAGAAATAAAAAAGGTGATAATAAGATGGCTTATTCTGCCTTAGTTACATTATTGAAATCTGAACATGCATTAGAGGAATTCAAAGAAGACGTAGAGGAAGAGGAGGAAGAAGAATTGGAAAAGAAACAAGTAGAAGAAGGATCAGACGATGATGAGGATGAGGATGATGAAGTCAATGAAGAAGATGACGATGACGAAGAGGAAGAAAATGAACAGTCTGAAGATGAATTAGAAGATGATGAATTATTAAACAAATATGATGCATTCAACCTTCATTTCAATGATGAAGAAAAAATTGACAAAATTATAAATAAATTTGATTCATTACCAGCATCAGATAGAAGACTAAAACTTGTCAATAAAGAGGAAATTGTTGAAGAAAAAGATGGCGATGATAATGATGATGATGATGAAAGGTTTATTAAATATAGATATGGATATCCACAATTAGATATTGATTATAGTGAAAAATCTGGTAATGGAATTGAAAGAAAATTAAAGTATCATAATGTTAAGAAAAGAGTTCAAGAAAGATTTACATCAATTAAAGATATTAAGAAAATTGATACATCATTGATTGAATCAATGTTAACATATGAAAGTTTTAATTTCCAATATAGTAATAATGAAAGAATCAAGGAAAAATATCAAGATTATTATTTATTACATATAATGAATCATTTATTGAAAACTAGAGATACTATTTTAAACAATAATGCTAAAAAAGCATTGTATGAGAAAAAATTGAAGGAAGGTACAGCAGGAGATGAAGAGGAACCAGAATTTAGAGATCAAGGATATACTAGACCGAAAATTTTAATTTTATTACCAAGTAAGAATTTTGCATATAAAGTTGTTAACAAAATGATTAAAAATTTCCAAATGGAGAATGTTGAAAATAAGAAGAAATTTAAGACACAATTTTATGAAGAATCTAAAATTAGAGATCGTGTTTATAATATTAAACCAAAAGATTTTGAAGAATATTTTGATGGTAATACTGATGATATGTTTGTTTTAGGTGCAAAATATACACGTAAAACATTAAAATTATATTCACCATTAGAACAAAGTGATATTATATTTGCATCACCAATTGGATTATTAAGATTATATGATAAAATTAATAGTAAAGATGAAGAAAATGATTCTAAGAAGAAAGATAGAAGGGATAAAGAGAAGAAGAAGGAACATGAATTAAAAAATAATTTCTTGAGTTCAATTGAAATTTGTATTATTGATAAAGCTGAAGGTATCATGTTTCAAAATTGGGATAATATAAATGAAATTATGAAGAAACATTTAAATCAAATACCGAAAAATTTTATGAATGTTGATTTTTCAAGAATTAGAATGTGGGCTATTAATGGACAAAATGAATATTTAACACAAGTTATGTGTTTTAATAAATTTACCACACCTGAAATGATGAGTATTGTTAAAAGATCATTAAATTTAATTAATGGATCAACATCATATTTATCAATTGATAATAAAAGTGTAATTGATAAAAGTAATTATAAATTATTTCAAATTGGAGTTATTAATAAATTTGAAAGATTAAGACAAATGTTTTTAAGATTTGATATTGATATGAAGAGTTATGTTCAAGAACCTGAGAAGAGACTTGAATTTTTTAAGAATTCAATTTTACCACAAATTTTAAATAAGACAAGTTATAAATATGGTACATTAATTTATATACCAAGTTATTTTGATTATTTAAGGGTTAAGAATTTTTTACAAAATGAGACAAGTGTTTCATTTGTTGCAATTGATGAATATTCAAGTAATAGTAAAATTACAAGAAATAGAGCATTATTCAAGAATCGATCGAATTTAGCACCAATTATGTTATATACTGAAAGATTACATTTCTATAAAAGGTTAGATATTAAAGGTGTACGAAATGTTATATTTTATCAATTACCATCAGATGGAGATTTTTACGAACAAGTTTTGGCATTTATTGGTAATGAAAAATTAAGAGTTACAAGAGATAAAATGAAGATTAAGGTGAAAAATGGTGAAGATAGTGATAGTGAAGATGAGGAAGATGATGATGAAGAGGAAGATGTTGATTTAAATTTATGTATGGTTAGAAGTATTTATTCTAAATTAGATGCAATGAGATATGCACCAATTGTTGGATCAAGTAATGTTGGTGCATTAACAGGTGAAAGTGAAATAACTGAATTTTCATAATCATAAAGTAGTTTTATATTTATATTTATAGATCTGATATATAGTATACACAATTTAGAATCTTTCCCTAATTCTTTCAACCAATAAGTTGTTTTGTAGCTATAAATATACAACAAAGAGCAATATATGGAGACATACGTTCACCAATACGAGCACATTTCCAGAAAAGACCAAAAAGACCGGTTTTATGTTTGTCTAAACCTGAAGGCCATATTGAATGAATATGAGTACATGTACAGATTAGTAAAACAATCACCTGTAAAAGAGAGGTAAAATTAAATAATGCAGACTGTTATTAATATTGTTAGTATTGTGTTTGCAAGAGTACTCTATTGTATTACTGTACATACCATTAGGTGTTTGTTGAATTGAATAAAGATATTGGTGGTAGAGAAGGTATCAAAGTCAATATATTAAGAACGCGATTTTTTGCAACATGAATATTTAGAAGGTTTACTATGTAAATATGCATGCTATATTTATATGATTATATGACACTATCTTATATATATTAGAGTAATGGAAATATTTGAATTTGAAGAGGGTGATAGTGGTATACCTGATATTGAAACAGATGAAGCAATTTATGATAAATATGTACCAACAGATACTGAAACAGTTGATGCATATCTTAAAAGTTTAGATGAAGAAATTGATAATGAAGGTGAACCAAATTTGAAGAATGGTCATATAATTAGTTGTTTGAATGATAATAGTAAGATTACCTTTTTACGTAGTATTAATGGAATTTTTATACCACCAGAAAATTTTGCAAGAGTTTGTAAAGGTATTTATAGATCATCATTCCCACGTATTGATAATTTCCCATTTTTGAAAAATTTACAATTAAAATCAATTTTATGTTTAATACCAGAGGAATACCCTATAGAGAATGAAAGATTTAATAAAATAAATAATATTAAAGTTTTCCAAATTGGATTAAGTGGTAATAAGGAACCATTTGTTAAAATTAAACCTGAATTAGTAACTGAAGCATTGAAAATTTTATTAAATCCTGAAAATCAACCAATTTTAATTCATTGTAATAGAGGTAAACATAGAACTGGATGTGTTGTTGGATGTATACGTCGAATACAAAATTGGTCACAATCAATGATATTTGATGAATATAGAAGATATGCATATCCAAAGGAGAGACCACTTGATCAACAATTTATTGAAATGTATGATATAAGTGATATAAGGAATTATGCAATTGAAAATAATTTTAGTATTAAGTGGTAGAGTACATTATTATTATTATATATACGTTTATAAAATATTGAAGTATTTACAACCATAAAGACCTGCATTTGTTAATGCTAAACCTGTCATTGTCTTTGGGAAAACTCTCAGATTCCACATTGAATTTCTAAAAGTTGAAAGTACATAAAGTAAACTCCAAACAGTTATAACAGCGGACCCATTTTTTGCATCATTATCATAACACATGAAACCACCTAAACCTATAAAACCACTAAATACTGCAACTTGTAAATTTGAAGGATAAGCAGAAACTAATTTAGCATTTCTTTTCAGGAATGAAGAATTAGGGGTATCTACTGATATTGGTATTTTTGGTGTTCTTAAAATTGGTGTTAAAAGAAGTGATGAAGAGAATAACCAAGCAGGTAATGGTGATTCTCCCCATTTATTTAAAATTGAAGTTTCATTAATTGATTGAGAATTTGTTTGTGGTATAGGTTGTGACATTATAAATAGTTTATCAAAAGAAATAAAGAAAATGTAGATAGAATAAGATTATTATAGAGAGGATTTTCAAGATATATTCATTATAATATATATCATAAACTTACTACACGTCCCCAAAAATGAAATAAAGTTTAAATTTAATATTTTAATACTAATATACTAATATACACATAAATATAATTATTATATAAAATAACCATAATTAGGATCTTTCACCTCTTAATCTTCTTGCTAATTGAATATCTTTCTTTTGAATAGTAACTCTCTTTGCATGAATTGCACATAAGTTAGTATCTTCAAATAATGAAACTAAATAAGCTTCAACAGATTCTTGTAAAGCACCAATTGCAGAAGATTGAAATCTTAAATCAGTTTTAAAATCTTGTGCAATTTCTCTAACTAATCTTTGGAAAGGTAATTTTCTAATTAATAATTCAGTAGATTTTTGAAATCTTCTAATTTCTCTTAAAGCAACAGTACCTGGCTTATATCTGTGAGGTTTCTTAACACCACCAGCAGTTGGAGCTGATTTTCTTGCAGCTTTTGAAGCTAATTGTTTTCTTGGTGCTTTACCACCAGTTGATTTTCTTGCAGTTTGTTTAGTTCTAGCCATTGTTGTTTGGATGATAGATAAAGAGATGTAATAATAATGATTGGGATGATTGATGAAAATAGTAGATCAATGTCTCTATTTATAAAAATATTTTATTTTTAAGGGGAAGCGCGAATTTTTAAAAAAATTAAAATAATGGTATTCTTATCAATGTAAATAATTTACACATGTATATAAGTAAAATTTATACTGATTAATAGATAGAGTGAGAGTGAGTGGTATCAATTTTACTATCTACTATAATAACTTTTATACCGACTATATAATATAATATATGCGGTATCAAATTTACTAGATTAATACGCGAAAATATCATACCGCTGAATACTTCATACCTCTTTCATTTACTGCTTACTATATACACGTTAATTGATATTATTAAGGAGTTTTATATGAGAATACATAGTATTTATTAATTATATTGACATTACAATTTTATTGTATAAATATCACCATATCCCCCCATTTAATAATTCAGTTTTTTACTTTTCAAATTTATTATTCTCTCTTCTTTTAGTATCAAACAACAAATACAAATTATATAAATATGTCTGGTAGAGGAAAAGGTGGAAAAGGTTTAGGTAAAGGTGGTGCAAAGAGACACAGAAAGATTCTTAGAGATAATATCCAAGGTATTACAAAGCCTGCAATTAGAAGATTAGCTAGAAGAGGTGGTGTTAAGAGAATTTCTGCACTTATTTATGAAGAAGTTAGAGCTGTCCTTAAAACTTTCCTTGAAAATGTTATTAGAGATGCTGTTACTTATACTGAACATGCAAAGAGAAAGACTGTTACTTCATTAGATGTCGTTTATGCATTAAAGAGACAAGGTAGAACTTTATATGGTTTTGGTGGTTAATTTTTAGTATATTAAATTAATTTTAATTATATTAATTATTTTTATCTTATTTAAGTCTCAGTTATTAGGTATATGTTTATTATATTACCTTTATAATGTGTATATTAGCAATAAATTTTTATTATCGAAAATCTTATTTTTTTATTGTATTAATATCTTCATATTGATCATATGATCATAATATTAGCAATATAGTCATATATAGTCATATATAGTCATATGGTCAATACCTTATATCCCCATATCATATCATATTATATAATATCATATATTTTGCAATCAATACAAAATTTTTTAATTAATAATTTCTATTTAATTTTTAAACAGCTTTATAATTTATAAATACTATAACCTTAGACACCTAATTTAAGCACCTAATTCATTAGTTAATCTCTTGGCAACACCATCAATAAATTCACCAGTTGTAACATATGATGATCTATCAGTTTCACCTCTAGCTAATGCTAAATCTTTTGTCATAATACCATCAATTTTAACTGTATCAATTGTTGCCTTTTCTAGAATTTCTGCAAATTTAACAACTTCAGGAGTTTCATCTAATTCACCTCTCTTAATTAAACCTCTTGACCATGCAAAAATTGATGCAATTGAATTTGTTGAAGTTTCCTTACCTTGTTGATGTTGTCTATAATGTCTTGTAACTGTACCATGTGCAGCTTCTGCTTCAAATGATTTACCATCAGCTGAAACTAAAACTGATGTCATTAAACCTAATGAACCAAAACCTTGTGCAACAATATCTGATTCAACATCACCATCATAATTCTTCATTGCAATAATATAACCACCCTTAGATTTAACCATTTGAGCAACCATATCATCAATTAATCTATGTTCATACCAAATATTTAATTCTTCAAATTTTGTTTTATAACTTTCATTATAAATTCTTTCAAATGTATCCTTAAATAAACCATCATATTGTTTTAAAATTGTATTCTTTGTTGACATATATAATGGTAATTTTCTTGAAATTGCTAATTCAAATGATGCTTTTGCAAAACCAATAATTGATTCTTCTGTATTATACATACCTAATGCACAACCTTTACCATCAAAATTATAGACAGGAACTTCAATTGGTGCAGAACCATCCTTTGGAGTGAAAACTAATTTTAATTCACCACCACATTCTGGAGTAACAATATTTTGACATTTATATTGATCACCAAATGCATGTCTACCAATAACAATTGGTTTTTCCCAATGTTCAACAATTCTTGGAATATTTTCAATAATAATTGGTTCTCTGAAAACTGTACCACCTAAAATATTTCTAATTGTACCATTTGGTGATAACCACATTTTTTTAAGACCAAATTCTTTAACTCTTGCTTCATCTGGTGTAATTGTTGCACATTTAATTGCAACACCATACTTTTTAGTTGCTTCAGCTGAATCAATTGTAACTTGATCATTTGTTTCATCTCTATATTCAATACCTAAATCATAATATTTTAAATCAATATCTAAGAATGGTAAAATTAATTTATCTTTAATCATTTTCCAAATAATTCTAGTCATTTCATCACCATCCATTTCGACAACTGGTGTCTTAACACTAATTTTTTCAAATGCCATATTTATTTATTATATATATAGAGATTTGTATATATGTTGAAAGAAGAAAGTTCAAAAGAAAGTTCAAAAGAAAGTATTAAAGAAAGTTCAAAAGAAAAAAAATCTCAAGAAATTTATCTTAAAGTTCGAATAAATAAATAAATGGAAATTATGGAGAAACCCCCAAGTTTTTATAAAATATTGAAATGTATTGAAATCTTAATAATAATTCCCAGTATAGGAATAATTACATGTCAGTTGGGAAATTAAAGTGATTAATTATTTCAATTTCAATTACAATTACAATTTCAATTTCAATTTCAATTTCAATAATTTGATTGGATTGAATTAAGTAAGGCGGATTCCGTTATCGGGATTTCGATTTTCAACGTTTTAAGCGCTCTTTTTCTTTTATTATGACGGATTACAGGGGTCCGATCAAATTTTTTATATATCACGTGATATTTTAATGTCTGAAAGATAGACGCGACTGTTCAGTAGAGAAAATTTTAAAAGCTTACATCATCATCAACATCATTAATATCGAATCTCTGATGATAATATAATATAATCCCTAGATCTATACTTTAGGAAGATTTAAATAATAGTCGGAATTAAGATTAATCGCTTTCAATAATATATATATATATATATATATATATATATATAATGAATTCAGATTTACTTCATAATAATTTACTTCATAATAATACTTTTAATACTTTACATGTTTTACGTAATTTTATTAAACAATATTCAAATTGTCATAAAATCAAATTAGTTATAATTAACTCAAATAATCGTGCAATTTATTATAAATGTTCAAAATTTAATTGTCCATATAGAATTAATGCAAATTTAATTAAACCAAATGATAAATCATCATTTTGGAAATTAATTGTTAAAAATAATATTCATAATCATAATACACTTGATTTATCATTACAAACTAAACCAATTGAAAATGATGATCTACAATTAAAAATTATTAACCTTTATTTAAATGATAATTTAAAACCAAGTGCAATTGAAAAAAAATTATTTATTGATTCAATTATTGTTGATAGAAAATTTATCTATAATACAATTAGAAATTATAAAAAACGTATTAAACGTAATTCACAAAATCTATAACTAATAGTACATTATGTTTTTATAATAATCATTATTATAATCAAATTTCTTGCTTTTTCTCAAATTTTTTACTCTTTGCCCTACCAGTTAACCTTCTCCATCGAAATTGACATCCATTTGTGGTCCTACCTGGGAAATAATTGGAAATTTGAACCCAATTCATCTTTTCAATATCTTTTAATCTTAATAATAATCTATCTTCTTGTTTACTCCATGATTTTGAACCTCTCTTTGTATCCCAATTGATTTCATTTAATTGAATATTTGCTGTATTATTATTAAGACTCAAATTTTCATTATTAGTATTTTTTTTAATTATTGGATTAACTAAATTAACTACCTCTATTGGTGCTTCCTTATAAATTGGCTGATAATACGTATTATTGATATTATTGTTATTATTAGTACTATGTTGTACATTATTATTGTTGCTATTCGTAGTGTAGTATTGTGGTATTGGTGGTAAATATTCATTATTTATTGGTGGATAGTATATTATTGGATATGGTTGAACCATTGTACCATTGCTATTATTAATATTAATATTATTATTGGTATTATTGGTAGCATTTGCATTATTATTTGTAGTTGTATATGATGGAATATAATATTGTTGTAATGGATAACTAGTAGTTGATGGTGATGATATATATTGAATATTAGGTGGTAGAAGTGATGGTTGTGGTAAACATGGTAATGCTGATTGTTGAGTATTTTGTTTTGAATGATAATTTATTGGTGATGAAGGACCTGATTGTATTATTGGAGAATTTGATACTATGTTATTTAAATTTAAATTATAATGATTTGGAGCTGGTTTATAAAAATTATTTTGTAATTTAATTGATGGTAATGGAATCGAATGTGATATTGGACCTGATAATGGTATAATATTTTGATCCATTGAATTTGAATAATTATTATTAATATTTGATGGAATCATATCCACGTTATGATTAGTATTAATAATGAAATTTGGATTTGAATTTGGTATCATATTCATATTAGGAATCATATGTGAACTTATATGTGAATTTATATGTGGATTCATATTCATATTCATAGTCATATTGTTATCTTGTTTTAGATTTGCGTCCTGTTTCATTATAACTTGAAATTTTATTATACTAATGGTATTGGCAAAGTTAATTGATTAACTAATCCCAGATAAACGAGATGTACTAAATAAATTTAAATAGGGAAAAAAGAACAAGATGAATGAATAACTTTCAAATAGATAATTAACAAGAAAAAAATAAAACTGAATAAAGGTGATTAAGGTGGTATTTTAAATTATTTATGTCTTTCTCTATATATTATATAGTCATCATAACACAGCTAATAAAATCAGGGGAAATATCAAAAAAAAACAGAAAGAAAAGAAAAGTTTTAAAGATAGAGTATTATAACTGCATCAATTACCGGTGTTAAAGAAACTTAAAGACTGGAAAAACATCAAAATATTGGAAATAAACAATTAATCGAGTATTAATTTGTCAAAACTTAGCTAAGTATATTAATTTGAATAATAATACACTAATTAACGGGTTCATTAATTAATGGTAAAGAACCTTAAAATTAAGTGGATGATCTTCAAATTAAACTATTTAAACTCATCCATTTGATGCATCTATTGTTCATTTCTTAATTAAACAATGCGCAAAATTAAATTAAATTGCATTAATATTGCCGATTTATAAAACTCAAACCAGCCACTAAATATAATTGTTATAATAATTAAAAAATTAATACCCAATATAACAACACATTAACTTGAAAATTGATTTAAGGTACACTTAACAAATTTAACGAGAACTCTATTATAGTTTTTATTACATATTAGTAAGTAATGTCAGATCTTCAAATATTTATATATATTATTATTATTTACTTAGTATAGTCTATTTAGTCGAAAGATTAACTATATATTAGTTGAAATCTAGGTTATCTCTATTAAAAAATGATATCATTAATTATATCGTTTATTGATATCAATATATTATACTTTTAGAGAATGTATAGAAAGTTTGAATAAAATTAACATTTTCGGATTTACCTCATCGAGTTTAAATTTTCTATTTTAAATTTACCTAATTTCTATTTCTTTTATATTGCTACTTGCTATTTGCTATTTGCTGTTTTATTTTTTTGCTTTTTTAATTTAATACTTTTCTGCATTGCTGTTTAATAGATCAATACTATAGTATAATTTTCTTTGTTATATATAATTAGTATATTAGATAGATAAGTCGAATGTACAATATATAATATACTATACCATACTATACCAAATAATATAATACCAAGACATATATCGTTATCGTTATAACTATATTATATATATGTTCTATATGGGTGTAACTGTTGTAATATTATATATATATATATATATATAACATAATTAGATACTCTAAAACGTATTTATATATACTCTAGTAACTAATTAACCACTTTTATACTATATATTATAATGGGTAAATATATTATAATTACAGCCACTCGGTTTTATGCGAGTCAGATATATAATAAAGTGACATCATCACTCTGAGCAATAATTATAGAATTATATAGAGCAATTCAGCTATATATGAGGACATATTTAAACTATCTTTATCTATAAACATCCCTCATTAGTTCGTTATATTATTATTATTATATAATAAACAGTGATGGAACAAAAACAACTTTTTTCTTCGGTTTTCCAAATAAAATCCTTAATGAAAACTTAATTAAATTAATATGGTCGCTATTAATATATAGAGCAGAATTATCTTTACAAGGATTTCTATCATTTAGTATATATATAATATGTATATATAGGTGAATATGTATATATAGGTGAATATGCTAATACTTGGGGCAAAACGGTATTGAATTGCCAAGATACTCATAATAAATAATTAATGTTTCGCATAGTGTCTCTCTCTAATGGACATAGCATATACGATAACATAAATAGGGTTTGACAAAAGAAAGATTAGTTCTATTACTAGGTTTTTAATGGTTGTTTATTAAGGGTATTAAATTTTTTGTTGGTAGTTGAACAAAATAGGCTTTTTTTTATGAACTTTTTGGTGTGTGTGATGCTATACATATATTTACAGTATAATAATTCTACTTCTTCATATACACCGTGGGAAAATGCACCAATTTTTCTCATAGTAAAATTTTTTTTTTCAAAAATTTGACTAATTTTCAATTTTTAACTGTTTATAACTAAATAACTACGCATCTACAGATTATAT